>PVKS010012252.1:0-54299 GCA_004027875.1 Aplodontia rufa
AATCTAGCTATAGTAAATTGAGCTGCTATAAACATTGATGAAGCCACATCGCTATAATACGCTGATTCCAAATCTTTTGGGAAAATTCCCAGGAGTGGGATAGCTGGGTCGTAAGGTGGTTCCATCCTTAATTTTTTGAGGATTCTCCACACTGCTTTCCATAGTGGCTGAACCAGTTTGCAGTCCCACCAGCAGTGTAACAGTGCTCTTCTTTTCCCACAGCCCCTCCAGCATCTGTCGTTTGTATTTTTCATTTTTGCCACTCTAACAGGAGTGAGGTTAGACCCAACTCTTGACTGTGCCCTTGGATCCGCTGACATTTTATTGAGAACTCTCCTTAGTTGTGGTGACCAAGCCTTTGACTGAACTTCTTGGCTCATGGCATGGTGATAAAAAGTGAAAATAATCCCATTTTTTCTCTTTCCTCCCTTAGCTCCTCTTAATGCCTGGCCCCAACTGTAAAAGAGAGAAAATTTGACTAAGATCCCATGATTTCCATTTTCTGAGTCGGATTTCTGGCAAGAATGTGGTTTCAGTTGAGCCACATGGCTTAAGATAAAGGAAATGAAATCTACATCCAGAAACTATTTGCCTGGCTGAAGGTGCCCTGGGGACAGGTACCATTTCTGTTTTTCCTTTATATAACTAGCACCCGCGTGGTACTTGGCACATCCAAAATGCTAAATAAGTATTTGCTGAATGCAAACATAAATTAATGACTGAAAGTGAAGAGACAGAAGCAACAAGCAGACTAGGGAGCGGGGTTGGGGGGGTGGGTGTCAAAGTAACGCCACACAGATATTTAGGCTTCATCCTTCAGACACTAGATGCTGTTCTGCCGGGTACATCCATAAAAGCCAGCAAATCTGGATCAGAGTCATGACCCTGGATGTACTTCCTAATCCATCCTGTCTGCTCATTAACCAGAACAAACTGATTTGTGAGTAGATTCAGCAGAGAGCTAGAAAAGATAAAGTCAGGAAGTGTGGTCCAAATTCCCTGTCTGCCATTCCTGGAAGCAGGATTCTGAGGCAGGTTTCCTGTTTTCCTATCTTCCTTTCAGCTCATTTATGGGCAAGACAAGCCATTTGCATCAGCTTGTGTAGAAGCATGGAGTCTAGACACACACACACACACACACACACACACACACACGCATGCAAACATACAGCATTAGCTGTAGGCACATTTGTCCCATTTCTTTCGCAACTAACTTAAGAAGCCTTTGTTTAATGAGGTACCTGGGTATTTCCCTTAACTTACCTTCCTCTGTTGTATGCTGCTCAAAACCCTCTCTGCTACTTACAAGTGCTTAGTTTGTGGCCATTCGTCTCACCTAGGGATCATGCTGCTTCATATTTGTGTCTTCAAAGCCTAGCACGGTGCCTGGCATAGAGTTGAAACACAAAATGCTTGTTGAATGCATGAATGTGTGAGATATGGCTTGGAGCATTTTGATAGGGCCGGTAGGAAAAGTGCTCAGCATCGTGTGGCTCTGACAAAAGCTTTTCTTTTTCTTTCTACGTTCAAATGCCTACTATCTCTATTTTACATTTATTTTTATTTCATTTCTTGTGGTTCTGGGGAAAAAACCCAGGGCTTCCTGCACATGAGACAAGCACTACATCACTGAGTGATAGTCTTATTTCTATTTTAAATCTATTCTCCATTTTACATTTTCTAAATTAAGTTCTTGGAGCTTTTCATTTATTTTATTACTATGGACATATTATTTTGTGGTCAAATAGGGAAGATATTTAAGATTATGATAAGAATTTTGAAAAATTTACAAAGCTTTGAATGAATAGTGAAGACTCTGAGTTTCATTTCAAGAAATAAAAAGTCTTGATATAAAACCTTGAGTGAATGAGCAGCAATGGGTCATTTGGATTCTCTCAAAAGTAAAAATATTTTAAAATTTCTATTCAGTCTTATTATCTTGACTTACAGTGTTAAAATTATTATGCTAAATATTAACTTATTACTACAGTTAATTTTTCAATTAATTCAGCCTGAATAATGAATTTGGATGATTAAATTGCATGCTTGCCCATGAAGCCTACTCATGTATATGACTAATAATGAGAGGCAGGAGTGCAGAGGTAATTGAAATGTCCCCTAGATCTACACATCTAATTTTAATAGTGTTTTTCAGCATCTCCACTGAACTATTTAGTGAGTAGCAGGCCAGTCGAGTGAACTGACTTGAGCTTTGACTTCTCTAGTTCCTGTCCACCGTCCCACAGAGGTCCTGGCCTGCAGAGCCATGGCAAAGAGTTTGGTGATGGGAACCACACAGGGAAACAGATTCTGGTTAGTCAACTCCTGGAATAATTGATATTCTGCTGTAACAAATCTGGTTGCTATCTCAGGCACAAATAATGCTGGACATCAACTCCAGATTTTTTTTCTCTCAAAACCATCACCAAATACATGAGTCCATTTCTATTGCTTTAAAAAATAAAGAAAGAATAAACCTTTATCCTTTTTGGTGCCAAATACCTTGCACTTCATCCAGAGGAAGAAAAATTTTTAGAGCAGTTCAGCAAATGATCAAATGGAACATTATAAAAATATTTGTGTGACATCTGCAATGAGTGTATTTATCTTTTTTCTGACTTTTTTTGCATCTGAGAAATGAAAGAAGTTCTGATATTCATTACTTAAATGCATTAGAGATTTACTGCTCTATCAGGAAAAAATTATATACAGTAATAAGTATTTGCAATTGTATCCTTCTCTTGGCCTTGATCCAAGGCACCTACTGTGTTGGTTAGTTTTCAGTTACTGTAACAAATAACTGAGTTAGTAATTTTTAAAGAGCAAAGGTTGATTTTGGCTTGGTTTTTGAGGTTCTGCTCTGTAAGCCATTGCTCTCTTTGCTTTTAGACCTGAATTGAGATAGGACATCATAGTGGGGTTTGGCAGAGCCAAGTTGCTCACCTCCTGGTGAGAAGAAGGAGGTTGCGGCTGGGTCCCACAATGATTTTTGAGGGCACACTCCAATGACCTACGACTTCCAATTAAACCCTAACTCTTAAATGTTCCACCATGACTCCCTCTCAATTCCCTGTGGACCAGGTCTTCAGCACCCATGCCTTTGGTAGACACAGAATGTGTTATCTACAAGCCCTTCCTGCAGACTGGCCTCTATGGATAGTCCTTGGTGCTCTTGGCCTGATACTTGGCCTTTTGTGCTAAATGAAGGAAGGGGAAGAGAACATCAGCTGCAAAGAAGCAAATAGGTGAGATTGCTGTAAATGAAAAAGACTGATGAGGTTAGGAGGAAGGAGAGGAAGGAGGATGAGGAGGGAGGGCAGGGAGTGTCATGATGGGGTTATGATGGATTATTAATGAAAGGTGACGTTGGATGTGTCATGGTGCTGAGGTTGGACTCCAGAAAGCCCAGTTCTACACAGATTACACTGTTAAACACAGAGGAGTCACCATTCACAAAAGTGTGACTATTTTCCCAACTAGATTTTCATAAAATTTTCATGGCTTTTTCTTTACTCATGTCTTTCATGGAGTGTAGTTTTGTGTTCTCTTTCATTTCTTGAGCAAAATACAAACAAAAATGATAGGCATGTTGTTTTAATAACAAAGTCTTATTGAGGATTAAATTGAATTTTTATACATTGATTTTGAAGTGGTTCCTCTCAGAAACTTAAAAAAAAATTTCTTTTTGTGGTGTTGGGGATGGAACCTAGGCATTATGCATGCTAGGCAAGTGCTCTACTACTGAACTACAGCCTTCAGAAACCTCAAGTATAATTTCTCCTTTAACATTTTTTTTGTGTAGTTATAAACTTTCATAAACTGACAAAGTTTCACTGAGAAAATCAACTATCTTCTGGTTTGTACTCTAAGAGTATTATCACACAATATGAAAGTGATTTGGATATTATAACTGCATGAATATCTCTTCCTGTTCCTTTTTTTGAACAGAGTTTTCAACTCATTTGCAGTGACTGGTTCCTTTTTAAATTCTATTTTAAAATTAGTTTTAAATTCTTCTCTACTTGTCATTACTTGTGAATTTGTGTGTATATGTATGTGTGGAGGACATTTTTTGCCCGTGCATGATATTTTATTACTTTCTTTAGGTTTCTGTGTAACAAGGTAGCTTTTGTTTTGGTGCATAGCACAGGGCTTTGTGTACAACAGAATGAATTTTGTGGACTAGTAGAGTTCTCTAACTATTTTTAGAGGACAGATGGCTTTTTCATGTGTCAACTTAGTGAGGTTGAACTATAGTCCCCAGTTATTTAATCAAATACTAATTTAGACGCTAACATAAAGAGATTTTTCACATTAAAGCCCTTAATCAGTTGACTTTATATTAATCAAAAGAAGATTATCCTGATGAGGGGTGGGGTGGGGGGAACTCGCTGAATCAGGGAATTCCTTCAAAAAGATTTCCCTGGGCTCAGAGCCTCTGCGTTATTCTTCTGCAGCTCTGAACACTGGGACTCAAGACTGTGTGCACTTTCCCCTGTCTTGTGGCCTATGGAATATTAGCCTCAGTTGTGCCTGTGGGGTTCCAGCCTGCATGTGATCTTTCCTTCCAAATGAATGTGAGCAAGAGCATCGGCTTGAGCCCATGGGTAGCAGCTTGCTCATCTCTTGTCTTTCTTTCTCTTTGCTTGAAACTTTAGACTTGTTTAACCACCCTCACGGTTTTATAAACCAATTGCTTGCAATACACATATGTAACTCCCACTGCCTATTTGTTCTGTTTCCCTATTGAACTCTGACGGGTAGTGAACAAAGAGACTAACTCAGGATCCAAAAAGGACGACTGTCAGAGTTACAAACAGCTCCATCGCAGCTAGTGAAAAAATGCTCAGAGGTTGAGGGCTGGCCTTATCTGAGGGTGTTAATCCTGCAAAGTACTCACCACACTCTTATCTGTAAGGCACAGTCAACATTCTCTTCAGCTCCCCACTATCAAGGATAAAGGCACATAATAAAATCCCTCAATTCAGGTGGGTGGAAAGCAAGAAAGGCAACTTCTACTTGGAGAATTGGAGGAGTTACTCCTAGGAGTACTATTCTTCCACTTCCTCTTTAATTTTTTCTCCCTTCCTCCTTCCCCTCTCTTATCTCCCTCACTCCCTTGCTTTTTTCCACTCTTCCTTTATTCCCCCCATTCTTTTTCCTTCTGTGCAGTAGTTGTAATGAGGCAAATTGTGATAAAATGGATCACTCGTTGACAGGTTATCAGACTTAGAAGGCAAGCAAGGTGTGGTCAGAGTGTGGGGGGTGGTCAGGAAGTGAACAGTTTGGGCCTGCTTTGATAAGATCGGGGTGGAGCTAAAAGCATTTGATTATGTTTATTTCTGCTCATTTCTGTTTTGAGGAACTGATGAGAGGAATGCTTCCAACCTTGAAGCACCCTTGGGAAGAAATAAGACCACAGTGGGGTTCAGATGGAAATGGAGGAAAGTTAGCTATCATCCAGACCTGTACTGAAAGGCAAGAAAGAGCCTGAGCCACACAGCGGACTTGACTTAGTTTACCAAGGTGACGGGCCGGCAGATGCAGGCCCTGGCCTCAGAGCACATTTTCCCAGCCTGTCTTCTTGCATGGATCCTTGTGAAGTATGGAGGCGACCTGTCCATGGTGCTGAAGGGGATGCCTGGGCAGGGCCAGACAAATGATCTTGGATTTAGATTTCTGGCTCCTGTGGCTCCTATCTGTGTCTTGATTGCTTGACTAATGAGACGGTATCTTGGTTTTGGCTGATAGGCTAGCACAGGGAAACCTCTTCAGAAATGTACTATTTACCTCAGCTTGATACTATGGTATTTTCTTTATAGAAGTAAAGTAAATAGGGGAATAAGAGGTCTAGAAGATTACCTAGACTTATTTTGTGGACCTATTTAGTTTGGCTTATTGTAAAGAATAATTATGGGGAAAGTTATAGTAGGAAGATTTCAGGGAGATTAAGGGAATTGTTAAAATATTCTTCCTTGTATACAACAGAGGTTTGTAACTCTTTAAAATTATTGTCAAGGAAATAAAATGAGGGGATAATTCTGGTTTAAGAGTATATGTATATCATATTATTACTTTAAATGCATTTATGATTGCACAATAACTCAATTCCTTAATAAAAATATTAAAAAATAAAAATTAACACCCCCACAGAAAGACAACAAAAGGATATGTTATTAGGTAACTTTGTAGGAAATACACAGAACAGGATATTTTAATATCAATCTATATTTTACCTCTGTGGAACACTAAATTATGGAAACTTTGTTATCCACCCAAAAGTTATGGTTTATCATAAAAGGGTCACATGCTCCATTACCTTACAAGAAAAATTTCATCTAAATTATAAGGCATTTGTAAACCTTGTGAATGATTTGTAGGAGGTATAGTCTTTTGTAACACATAGGGTTGTTGACCAGAATTACAGTTCCCATTAACAGGAATGTAAGTGAAATAATTTTGTTTCAATAGTCATATTCTAAGTGCAAATGGATCATAGAGAGTGTTTAAATTGAAAACATGAACCCAGTAATAATCACTATGTACGTATCCCCTGTGGATGACCTCACTTCTTTTTCCTCAGGACGTTAGTGTTTTCAGATATTTACCATTGTATTAAGATATACGGATAACAATAATAAGGTGATTGAATATGCCATTAGATTTTTCACTGTGAAAGTATTCTTAGCACAAGAGACTGCATATTGATATTTCTTTCTAAATTGAAATATTATACAGAGGGCAAAAGGATTAGATAGATATAGCAAATAATTTGATGGCAAGAAAAATACCATAGATCAGCAACAATGAGCTTTTGTAGGGAAAGCACAAGTACAGTAATGAAAAAACAATGTTTTTCAAAGTTATAAGGCATGTGCTTGAATCAGAACAGCTCTTCAAACAGAAAATAATGAAAACATTATGAATGCTTACTTAAAGTAGTCATTCTGACTTGAGAATCCAGAACAAAAATTAGAGTTTATGCTTTTGTTCATAAAACAGAGGTTCCACTTCAGGAAATTATGCATTCCTTTAAAGCAATATGACTCTCTGAAGGCTATTTCTTTCTAAAGTACTTTTTAGAATTCCCTTATCTTGGACCACCATGGCATGCTGACTCTTTACCAACATTATTGTATATTGTATTTTCTTTGCAACTGGTTGAGAAGGAACGTCAACAGATTTGGTCAGGTATAGGTTTCACCTGTGTCAATGGTACACTATGATCTTGTGTGCATTCTGGGATCAGTAGAGGCATGGAATGAGGAAAAAGAGCAGGGGGTAGGCATGGAAGGAGCCACAGAGAGGAAGAAGCAATCACAGAGGCTAGCTGCTTTGAAGATGATCATAGAGAAAATGAAGGCATGAGATATGTCAGAAGAGGAAGAGAAAGGAGTTGTTCCAGGGGAGATGGTAATCATTACTTCCTTTAGGTCAACAAGGAAGCTGTGAATGTCTTTGTTTTACAAGTACATTTATAGCCCTAACCCTGTTGAAGACTACTGCTCTCCTTAGAGCAAGGCTGAAGGCACCCTTGATTGAGGTAAAGACACAAAACCAGGGAAGTGTACGTGACAAGAGTCATTTAGGCATAGTACAGATGCATGCCAAGGTCACCGGAGGGCCTGTTCTTTACCCTAACCAAGATGCTAAATTATTCAAGGATGTTTTGTTCTGCTTGCGGTTGATTTTTAGAATAGATCATTGCTTTGTTTGAATAAGGTACTTGGCTGTACATCGCAAGCTACGTTCAAGGTTCACTGCCTTTCCTGCTTACATCAAGGCTAATAATCAAAGCTGTATGAGTTAGGAACTCAGGGCCTTCCTCCTGCAAGTCAGAGTGTCCCATGGTTCCCCCACCTTAATTACCTCAGTTTGTCTTTGTGTCTTTGTTATACCTCATCGCTCTCCTTCCAGGTGTCTGAACATTCTGTAGTGCTGGACACAGCATATCCCCTTATTGTTAACGATTTTAATGTTCCATGTAAGGCCATACGGTGATAAGCAGGTGACTATTCTGCTTTGCCTAAAAGATATCTGATGTTTCTACCTAAGCTTTGTTGGCTGTAGCAGGAGGGTTTTCCTGGAACTAACAGTGTATATAAAATATGCAGGGAAGGCTGGCAGGCTGCTGATCCAGGGGTGAGTTGATGTTGTAGCTTGAATGTGAAGGCAGAATTCTCTCTCATTTTTTTTTAAATCAAGTCTCCAACTAAGTAGATGAGGCCCACCCACATTATGGAGGGTACTAGTTTTAATGTAAATTACTTCTAAAAAATACCTTCACGGCAACATCCACATGTGTTTGACCAAATGTCAGGATACAATGGCCTCCCCAATTTGACACATAACATTACCACACTGGCCTTTGGAAGAAGAAATTGGAGTGAGAAGTGTTTGAGGAGAAGGGGTGGTGGTTTCCAGTGGTCAGGGTGGTAGGGCTGTGTGCGTACTTCACCTGTACCTCTCCCTTTGCACTCAAAGTTGCTTCCAGTCATCCCCTATAGAGATTCCTATGTAACCCCCATAACACTTGTTACACTCACTCATGGCAGATGGATGTTGGCTAGTACCTTTCATTTCTATCCTGCACCATTTACTCAGACAAAAATCTCTCTATAAAATAAAAGGGAGGGATTGCTTAATTCAAATTGTTGGTTGAATTAATGAATAAATAAATAAATGAATGAATGACTTATCTACTCCTGCATGCTCATTGTGTTAGGTGTTTCTAAACTTCTATTTTAAACTCCCATCCCTGATCCCTGATCTTTTCCTCAGGGAATCACCTGTTTGCCTGGCTTGAACTTTATGGTACCATATGGCTCCAGATGTTGGTCTTCAAAACTTATTTATTATTTTTTTTCTAAACGTCAATCTTGGTTTCCAATTGTTTGTTGTATGTCCTGTAAAGGTCTTTCAAATCCAACCTGTCCAACATAAAATTAATTTCCTTCCTGAAGTCTGGTCTTCCTTCTCCTTTGTTCTGTATCTTAAAATTTATGATCCTACCTTTCCATTTATTAAAGTGACCTAGAAATTTTGTTGTCATCCCTCTTACTTCCTTCACTCAGACAGTCAAGAAATTACATTGGTTTTGTGTCTTTCTTGTCTCATTCCTGCTTCATCACTCCCCTGAATGCTGCCCCAGTTCAGAACCTTTTTATATCTACACTGCTCTTGAGTTACAGCCTAAAACACCCAGGGCCATGTCATTCCCCACCTGAAGTCCCCAGCACAGATGCTAGAGGACAGAGCCTGTCTCTGGCCTCCTGAATCTTTCTGCAAGGTCTAAAAGAGCCCTGTCTCTCAGGGTGGGACATGACTCGCATTTGAGGATGTTCTACAAAATGTGCTACTGAACAATCCTTTTAAAATTTCACTATATTCTGGAGATGCAAGTGCTTTTGACTTGATTCAGTTATGACCTAATTGGCTTGGTGAGAGCTATTAATATGCTGGAAGGAGTCTTTCAGGTCCCTTTCTTCCCATAATGAGTTTTTAAGGGCAAAATTCAAAATCAAGGTCAACACACAAGGGCATCATTTGTCTTACGGTGCCACATAGAGGTTTTAAGTCAATCTTGTTTTTCTTTTTAGTGTAAAAACTAGCTATAGTATATTTCATTTTTAAAAAATCACAGTGCATTTAATACAGAAAGGCCTAGTGACGTTTTTTTTTTTTGTCTCCACAGCGGTTTTGAATGGAGGGCTATAGATGTCTGCCGTGGTGGTTTTAACACACTGGGCACAATAGAAAGCTTTTAAACAGTGAAGAGTCATCCCTTGCCTTTGCAGCATGTGGTTCTTTGTCTACTTTTCTCCATCACATCCTGGGTCCTTTTTCTTCACTTTCTGTCCCTACTTGGGCTGTCTAGCTCAGATTAGCTTTCAAAGCATGTTTATTCCAGTAAATTAGAACATTGAGTTACATTGACTAGGACTTATGTAAAGCAAATCTTATTGCATTCTAATTTTAAGGATTTCGTACACATTAACAAAATATATTTTAGCAGTTCAGCCATACACCTAATCCTGAAACCGACGGGAATTATAAAATGCTTGCTTTATGACTAATGGGGAGTATATATAGGTTTTTTTTTCTTTCTTTTCATTTTTTTTTTTTTTGTCCTTTGACTTTGGCAAGGGACTTGTTTCTCTTTAATAATTGTAAACAGAGACTTAAAAGTAGGAAAGAAACCAGTTTAAAATAAGAAAGGAGTTTTAAGGGTTCTGAGCAGAGTGAGATAAATTCCCTGCTATGGGATTTGGTTCAGGTATGAGAAGCAGAGAGAAATAGGAATACCTGTCATTTTCTACAAGCACTTGGGAATTCATAGGTGGAATGGGGACACCAGGTTGATATCTCTGCCCTTCATTAAGCATGTAAAATTTCACTTGCTTAGTAGGAGGTGTGAGGATGCTGATCTCATGGAGTGATGTGTGTTGATGCTTGCAGTCTCAGAACATTTCTGAGAAATGTATTTCTTCTAGCAGAATTATTTATGGATGAGGAAATAGAAAAATAGAGGCTCAGAGAAACTAAATAACTTGCTCAAAATTCTAGAATGTAAGTAATGGCAGAGTGTGAGTTTGTTTTTAACTAGTATTGGGGATTGAACCCAGGGCCTCATGCATGTTAGGCAAACACTCCACCACTGAGCTACATACCCAACCCAATTCTGTGTTCTTAAGCACATACTAATAGAGAAAACTCTACTTTGCCTCTTGGTTCACCAATTCTATTTCAGTTTACCAAGGTAGTTCTCTGTCAACAGTCTCAGAAATTTCAGATCTTTTTGGAGTAACGCGCACACACACACACACACACACACACACACACTATTACTAATAAAATCAGATCGTGTTGTATATATTGAAATTTAAAATTTTAGCAACTGTGATTGTCATCTCCTAGAATCTTGTTCCTGGTTGTTTCTTTCTCCCCCTCTCTCTCTTTCTTTCTTTCATTTTAGGAGAGAGAGGGACAGTGAGAAAGAGAGAAACAAAGAATCAATTTATTTAGTTTTTCACGTGCTTTTCATTACTCTGACACTTTGTTGTGTATGAGGTGCTGGGGTTCGAACCTGTGTACTTGCACATGCCAGGCAAATGTTGTAACCACTGAGCAACCTGATTGTTTCTTTTGCTTCATAATCTGCTGAGAATCCTAATCTGTCAGGGTAGTGATGATGATGATGAAGATTAATAATAATAATAATAATTTTATACTCTTTGAATCATGGTTCTCTTTTGTGCTGGCTGTCTCCTCAAATATTCAAATGTTTTAGGAACTTTGATATGTATGTGTGAGGAGCTGGGTTCTCGAGTATAGGTAGCAGACTGCATTTCCTAAATCGTTGTTCAGATTTCTCTATTTTACTTTTCTTTCTTTCTTTTTTTCTAAACCACTGAGCCATATCTCCAGCCCTTTTTATTTTATATTTTAAGATGGGGTCTTGCTAAGTTGCTTGGGGCCTTGCAAAGTTGCTGAGACTGGCTTTGAACTTGTGATCCTCCTGCCTTAACCTCCAGAGCTGCAGGGATTACAGGCATGCACCAGCATGCCTGGCTCTATTTTCCTTTTCTTTTTAAAATATTTTATTAAGAAATTTATTTGTTGAACAATCAAACATGCTTCTAACGAAGCAATATAATATATACATATAAATGAGTAAATTCTAGGGCTTATATATGAATCTTGTTGTGTGTAGGTTTTCTAATTAGTCAGCTTATGTTCCTCCTGTTTAATCCTTTCTGCTTTCCTCACTTTTTTTGTTGTTCTTTTATTCTAGCTTTGGAGTTTACTGCTTATTCTGGCATCCAGGGAAAACAGTTATTTTATGTTCCCCCCCACCAATGCTTCCAGTTTTTTCAAAGTCTGGAAAGAAAAAAAATTTGTATCATTGAAATATGCAGGACATGGCATGCTATAGAATTCAGAATTTACAAATATATTAATGGTTAAAGAGGGCCTTAAATAGTCTTAAGAGAAGGATGGAGAGGTTGGGGGTGGTTGTCTGTGGTGATGTCCATCTCCAGAAGTGCTTGGCCATGCTTCTCACCCAGCATCGATGGGCTATTTTGGTTTGTGGATTTGTTGTTCACTCCAGGTTGAAAGGCTCTGGCCCAGTTGAAGACTAGCTTGAGTGAGGGGTGTGTGGTGGAGAGGTCTCTCCTGCTTTTGTGCGGCTTCACATAGTCTCTCCTTGATGACTTTGCTCCTACCTTCTGAGACAAAATCACACTCCACTTTCCTCTGAGTAGGCCTTCTCAGACTCTGGCTTAGCCAAACTTCATTGGCTTGCAAAAGAAATATGGGAGTGCTTTTCCTCTGTTAATATTTGACTTCGTTTTAAAGTCCATCTTACTAGTATAAGCCTTAGATTTTGGGTTCAAAGAGATAGAATCAGCACATGTATAAGGAACATCTATTCCTACATACAGATCAGGCTCAGACTTAGAGGTTCATCTCTTAAACTTGTTAAATCTTCCCTCTGAAGCATCTTTACTCCCAGAAGCAGAGCAGAGTGACCATGTTACATGCTACTCCCTTCCAATGGAGCAGAAAGCAGATAGCTCAATACCCATGTGTATTTCAGTATGAAGTCATATTCTGTTCCCTTAGTCTTGAAATAAAATGACTAATGAAGGAGCATTAGAAGAACTCTTGTCTTCCTGAGGATGAATACCTTGAGAAGGAAGGAAAACCACAAGTACTTCATATAATAACATTTATTCTCATTTGAACCCCTGAGCAAACAAAAATCTTAAGGGATTAATTGAGGTGGGATTGAAAGAGATAACACCAAGTGCCTGCTGGGCCAAGTGTTACCCTAGTGCCTTCATATATTTACAAGATAGCTCAGTATTTACAGCTATCAACAAGTGTGCGGATTGATGACGTTAATGGTGCAATTCCTCACTATTTGCTGTGTAACTGTGCAACACTCTTCCACTCGACTCTGTCATGTGATTTTCTTTGGCCAATTGCATGCAAGCAAATGCAATGTAAGTTAGGGCCTGAAAAAAAATCTTGTGTGACTGGGGTTGGTCTCTCTTAGCATTGAGCCCAGTCTAGCCAGTGGGAGGATGGGGGACTCCTGAAGCAGGACAAATTTGCTTCTCCTAGGGAAGCTGAAGCTAGCCTTGCTCAGTCAACAGAAAGACAAGCCCTGGAAAAGCCAATCCACAGACACCATTCCCCAGCACATGAACGTTCACAGCTGAGCCCACTGCACTCAGCCTCAACCAACCAACTCCGATTTATTTAGTGGACTCGTAAATAAATGTTCATCATGTTTGCCACCAAGGTTTGGGGTTATTTGTTATGCAGCATTATTGGCCTAATAGATAACCAGTACTACAATCGGTTGCAATTGCAATATAAATAACAAACACAATTAATTGCAATCTAAATAATGAAATTAATTGTATTATTAATCATCTTTTTATAAAGGAAGAAAATAAGGCTTAGAAAAATTAGTTAATGTAATCAATCCCACATAAATAAGGATTTCAGTAAGGTCTTCCAATGCCTCTGAATTACATCAGGGATAGATAACAGCCAGCAAAAATGACATGATAAGTACACAATCTTTAAAATAATAAGCTTTGGATTTACTTGACCTCAACGTTGATCCTTTAAAATGATGGCCACATATGAAAAGAAATATAAAAGTAGACTAACTTTAAGGAAAGTAAAGCTATTAAAAAACTTGGTGTATTTCTTGTATTTACTAAATTTGTTTTTCCTTTTACATATTTTAAGCTAAAATTGCTCCTCGCTCAAGAGCTCACCCTTTTTTATTTATGTGGTAAATGCCCTGAAGACTATGTAAAAATATAAAAGGAACTCTTAGCTTTCTTAGGTGAAGAAAATGAGATATTATGTAGTTTTCTCTGCTGGCATAAACGAGGAGATGAAGTGTAATTGGGAGATTCAGCATATCTCTATTTCTCCAACACAAAAATAGTGCATTTGACCACTTTTTTATGTTTCAGTACATTTTTGTCAACAATCTTTTATTATGTATAAAAAACCCCATCTCTATTCCTTATAGAAGTTTTAAAATCATTTCACAGCTGAGTGGAACCCTAAACAGAGCTATCTTAGTGTAATGAAGCAGAAAACGATTGCTTCTTAACAAGACTGGTATATGGTGACAAACAGCTCATAAAAAACCCATCTGCCACAAAACGCCTCTATTTTAGTTGCCTTAGAATCTAAATAGTATATTTCCTATTTCTTTTCAGAAACAACAGAGGAAATATAAAGCCTTTGCCACCATCAAATTGTCCTCTGACAAGAAAAGCACTTGGCTGTTAATGCACTGATGTAGCTCATCATAAGACCACCCACGTCTGGTGATGCCCTTTAGACCATTCCAGGATTTTAGACCACCTTCTTCTCCTCCCATCACAGGCTCCGAGAGGGTCATGAGATAATGCGGTGCCATTTCTGATGCTTTAACACCAAAGAACAGCCTGTGTCTCTTTAGCTTTACATTTCGTTTGGAAAAACAGAAGTCAGAGTTTCAGCAAAAATGAAGAAATGGGATCATTTGTAGTCAGTGATTTTATGAAGACTAGTTTGCACATTGTGGCGGGGGCATTGCTACTGATTCCCACTTGTCTTTTTTAACTATATGTATATCTGTATATGCATATTTTTTATTTGGGGGGATTTTCCATACAAAGTTCACATATTTACTCAGCCAGATAGCCTTTGGTTGTTGAAATTTCTAAGCTCAAATGACTTGATAAAAGGATGATGAAAATTCCAATGATTTTTGTCTAAAACAAGACCACTCACCTTTGCACAGAAAAATAAATGTACCAGAACTTTCAACAACTTTTCAAAATGCCACGTATCTATGGGTTAATCTAGCATGACTTTTAAAGCACACATATATTACTTTGTGAGAGAAATAAACCAACTACTTCAGTTAGAATATAAAATATATTATTTACCAGCTTATTCTGCTTTTAGAAGAAGCTAAGAAATTTTCTTGGAAAGGAACAATAAAAGCTGATATTTGAACGCATTTATCTTTCAAGCGGAATGTTTGAAACTTTTTGGTCTTCTGAAGATACTACCGGCTTTCCTGAATTGGCTGTGACTGTTTCCATCTCCAACTTTCTTCCTACTGGATAAAACCTTATTTTCAAGGATATAACATGCTTGTCTGCCATCATGATTGTAATATTCATGGAGTGGTCACTATGCCACTCCCTCTTGCTTTACCTCATTTACCCTTCAAGCAAGGCTCTGAGATAGAACTATTAGTCTCCATAACACAGGGAATACGCTAAGAGAGGTTGTGATCACACAGAAGTCACACAGCTGGTCAGGTATGTCCAGAGCTCTTTCCACAGGTTGCATTGCCTCACACAGTAGGAGCATCTATACTCAGTGCAGGATAGAGGAAGCCTGTCTCCTTACCTTCATTCTACCAATAGTTGTGTACCTTGGGGCAAGCAGCTTCACATTCATGAGATGGTTGGGCCAAACACAGATCTGTGATCTGAATGTACATTATTACTACATACTAAAGCATGTATACTGAAGTGCAGACAATCAGTGACCTGTGCTCCGTGTATCAACTAAAATGCTTCAATTCTTTGCCTGTTTAAACCTCATTAAATATCACCCTAATTTTGAAGGTCCACATAGTTTGCTTATTCACTCTCCTGTTTATGCACATAGGTGGCTTCTGATTTTTGACTATTCTGAATAAACAGGCTAAGAACATTCTGGTGAAAACTTTTTTTTTGACATGTGCATGCATGTCTCTTAGGTTTCTAAATGGATATGTTATCTATTCATTCAAGAAATATTTACTGAACAAGTACTATGTTGTCAGGCTTTGCATTTATTTTTATTTTTTGGTACTGGGGATTGAACCCAGAGGTGCTTAACCACTGAACCATTTGGCCAGTCCTTCTTCTTCTTCTTCTTCTTCTTCTTCTTCTTCTTCTTCTTTTTGATACAGGGTCTTTCTAAATTGCTGAGGGCCTCACTAAATTGCTGAGGCTGGTTTTGAACTTGGCAATCCTTCTGGCTCAGCCTCCTGAGTTGCTGGGATTACAGGTGTGAACCACCACACCAGACCCACGCTGTTTATAGCATTAGCAATAAAATGGAATAGTAGCTAAAAAAGATATCTGCTGTTAAAAGCCAAAAATCCAATGGGAGGAAGCAGATGATACAAAAGCATTATGAAGGAAATATCCAAGGTGATGTGATGAAGATGAATGGGTCAGGGTGAGGAGTACTGAGGAGGGTGCTGAAGGCTGCTGTTTAACAAAGGGGGCCCTGAGGTAAGATTGAATTGAGACCCTAAAACAGTGGCTAAGCTGGTCCTATGCAGAGCCCAGGGACGCATGTGAAAGGCAACATGGTAGAGCAAATCAACGTTTATGGAAGATCCATAGAATGTTAGTCCTCAAGGGGTCCTTACAATAAGGTTAGCTACTAAATAGTTAAAAGAAATCAACCTGTAAAATAGCAACATAGTGATCTTTTTAGTAAGCATACATTATTGACACAGAATATTGTATTAACCTTGTCACAGTAATTAGGCTATAATATCTAAAATAAATGTTAAAACACACTGGAAAAGAGAAAGAAAAAAAAAGATGTTAGATGACCATAGTTTGAATCTAGATGGGAAAGGGTCAGGGTGGTAGTGCTCATTAGAAAAGAATGAGTAAGGGCAAAAGAGAATTAATTTTCCAAGGGTCATCATTTATTCCACAGAATGTATCCAGCTATGCCATAAGCAGTTGTTTAGAAAAATAAGAAGGGTTATGGCACTTGCCTAGCATGCGTCAGGATGCAGGTTTAAACCCCAGCACCACGTCTGAAACGAAGTGTCAGAGCAGTGAAAACCAGACAAAAAACTAAATTAAAAAATTGATTCTCTCTCTCACTCTCTCACTATCTCTCTCTCTCTTTTAAAAAATGTTTAAATAGAGAAAAAGAAATTCCATAATGATTTTTTGTTGTTATAGATTTAGCTATACCACATGCTGCGTTGGAGAAACGAATAGACTGTTGCTATAATTTGTGGTGATATCTTGGTAAAGGATACACAATGTGCTGTGTCTCTTGATGGGCTTCCACCTCGTTCTTCCATCTGGTTTTCTAAAGTGGAAAGCAAAATAGGCCAAGAGTATTAAGATTTGAGGTGTAAGGAAACACTCACACCCTTGTGGAGGTCCACTTAGCAAGACTGAAGTCCACTGAGGACTTCAGGGCTTAGAGGCTCGTTCTTGCATCCTGCATTTCAGGAAATAGCTGCGATGTATCTTCCCAGGTTTCCTTTCTAGTCTCTTGCCACCCACAGTGTCCCCTTTCTCTCCTTCCTTTTTTTTTTTTTTTAAGTATGTGATTGCATATTATTTTACTTTCCTTGGTAACGAAAAAAAAAAGACAATATTGTATTAAAACCTTTTTTTTTTTTTTTTTAAGAAATGAGGGAAATTAGATTTTCCTCCTAATTCCATTCTTCTGTCTGCTGGCTCCATTCTAATTTGATTCCATGTCCTATTTGCCATTTGATATGACAAGTATGTTTGAAAACACTCTTTTGGATGCTGTCATTCTTTATCTTTGTGGGTTTCTTTGGTGGCATAAAGAAAAAGACCACTTAGTTCATAGTCCACAGCTTAAACACAATGTGTTAAAGGTGAAACAAGCTTAATATCATATTACATCTCATTTTCACTAGTGTTATTGTGTTATTATTCTGCAATAATTTTATGTTATATTTTTGCCAAAGTCATACAAGTGAGGCAGAAAAGTATTCAAGGGGTAAAATAAAGGTGATCTTGCGGGGATCATGGATACAGCTTCCTTGCATTCTATAAATGGCAAGCGTTTCCTATGTGTGGCAATGAGACATAAACTGAGAGCACGTGTTTCACGTGTAAAGGAGAAGATGAAAAAAGATCCCACTAAGTTAATACAATGAATTCTGGCACTCCTCTGAGAGGAAGAAGTACTGAATGAATGTGAACATTCTGACATGAATAAGTAAAGCGCTTGCCAAATTCTCACTTCCACCAATCCCAGGGACACTTGGCATTAATTCATTTTTCTCTTAGGGTGAGCTTAGGGTGAAGTGGCTACAGACTTAGAGGTAGATGATGGTAAGATCACTAGAAAGATGCTTTTAAAGGCTTGTTTTGGTTCTTTATAACTAGGCAATAGTTATCATCATAGAAAAAGTTCAGCCTTCATGATGGTGAAGCATGAAGATAGGCAGTTTGGAGCTAATTAGACAAACAAAAGGTAACGGCTTGCATGCTTTCCACTTTCTCTCTTGGTGCTCCACCTAAGGGTTTTTAACCTCTCCTGTTATTTACAGTGGAAATAACCATTGTAAATAACATAAAATTGTAATTGCCATAAAATTGTAAATGCCATAAAATTTTCTTTCTTTTCCTTATGTTTCCCCTTTTGTTTCCAACATTAGAGATGAATTAGTAACAAACTCACGTAGATCAAGAAAGGAGATGTTCCTTCCCAAGATCATTAAGTGGTGGGTACTCTGCATAAATAGACACAAAACACAAACTAGTGTACAATAGGAGGGGTTGGTGAATTTCACACGGCATTTAGCTGAAATTGGGCAAAATGGTAAAACTGATGGACGTGTTTACTGTAGTTTTCATTTTCTTTCCATGTGGCAAATCATCCATGGATGAAGACGTGATATGGTATCCACTTTGTTACTTTAGATGTAGGCAATGGCCATACAAGACGGCACTACAGGGATATACATCAGCCATTTTTTGATACAAGCAACAGAAATTGATTCTAATGAAAAGAAAATTTGTCAGAAGGATATGTAGGAACAGGAACACTGAAAAATTAGGCTTGAAGCAGGAAAAGGACTTCCAGGAATTCAGGAAGCAGGAATTCCTCTCTGGGCTCATCAGAGTGCTGCTGCTAGAATAAATGGGCTTAGACCGTTGAGTTCCAGGGAGGGGCATCTTATTGGACAACTAGGTCATATTCTCCTCACTCCCCTCTTCCCATGTTCCATTAGCCGTGTTCCTTAATGATCTCACTACAGTGTACTCAATGGAGAAGAGATAATTCCACAATAGAACACCAAAATACTATTGCCAAAAGATGGGGATGCATGCCCAATCAGCCTACAGAAATAATTGTCCCCTGCACAGTATAATGTGCAAATTGATTTTTATGCCATTTTTATGGTTTTTAGTTCATAGTCTATGTAGTTTGTCAGGAGAAGTAGAGGCTATAGACAGAGAAGGAAAAAATATTATCACTTCATGTTATACAACATGCTGTAGTATAAGTAGCTCACAAGGGCACAGAATATAAAATGGTTATACCTCTGTCCAGGGGTGGTGGTGCATGCCTATAATCTCAGCAGTTTGAGAGGCTGAAATAGGAGGATTGTGAGTTTGAGATCAGCCTCAGAAACTTAGTGAGTTTCTGCCTCAATAAATACATAAAAAACAGAAACAAAAAGGAATGGGTGCTATGACCCACTCGGCAGGGTGTTTAGAAACTCAGAAAGTGGGCAACAAGATTTGAAGAAGAGACAAAGACAGTCTGAGAGAAATAAAGATGGGGAACTAGAGGGCTCTCCATCTTGCAGGTTGAAGGTGCTAGTTTCCTATTCCACATGGCTTTCATTTATAAGCAGGGAAGGCAGGTAATCTTAAGCAAACATCGGCCTAACTAAAGACACCTGTGAGCATAGCAAAGCATCCTTCATTAAGTTAGCACTCCATTTATCTTTTACATATGGGCTAGGGACACTGTTTTCCTAGGCAAGCCTCCACATTCTGCCTACCTGACCCCTGTCAGTGGGTGTCCCTGGCCTTGTGTCTTTGCATTAAGTCAGGTATGCTTTCAGCTTTGCCTTACAAAAAACAGTGACTCCCGACAAATGCAGATGTGGCTCAATGGGAAAGCATCTCTACATTTAATCTCCAGTACCACCCCCCACATATGTGCATGTACACACAGTGGTCAAACCTCTGATACAAACCAAAATGATGTTGAATTTTAATATATAGAAGGTACTATGACATAGAATTTTTGCTCATGGGGGAATCTGTCTTAGCTGGCATTCAATATTTAAGATTTTTCTCTCTACCAAATGGAGGGGTTAACACAATCTCTCTCCTTGCCAAAGGGTAAGACAGAATACAGCCCTATCCATGCCCAGACAGCAGAGCCACAGCCCCACAAACCAGAGATACTCGTTCTCAGACAGGCATAGTAATTAGAATCAGGTCTATCTTGTAGAACATGTAGGAGAGATGTATATCTTCCTTAGTAATATTATTGATAAATATTTTATCGTCACAAGTGCAGATATAGAGATTATTAACACTGGACTGATGATATCAAGTTCCAGGCTATGAATATCTCAGAGCAGACTGACAAATCACAGAGGCTCAGCAAAACCTCCACATACACAAAGGAAAAACCTGGAATATTTCATCATGGAGGTATTTTTATCTCAAGTAGCTTGACAGGAGTTTTCATTAAATAAAACAAAAAACAAAACAAAACAAAAAACAAATAAGCAAACAGAAAAGCACATTAATTCTACTAGCACCACTCTATATTCTGTTTATAACTTACTGTATTTAGTTTTGCATGGATTAGCTGTGTAGCAAACAGCTTGAGTATTCATTCTATACTGGTTGTTCAATCTTTCCCAAGTTAACTTTCTGCTACTTTTAAACAATTCCTGAAAGATCAGAGAAGAGCTTGGCAGATTTCCAAATGGATCCAGAGTGCTCTACACTGTAACTTGATGGGGACAGAGAAACCAAGCAGCTGCAACTGCAAAACAGAAGATGTTTGAGGATGGCACAGATGTGACAGAAAGAACAAGATTAGTGGAACCTCTGGCTTTGACACAATCTGACTCAAATCCTAAATTCATCATTGATTAGCTTTGTGACCTTGAATGAGTCACTTAATCTAAGCCTTACATTCCTTAACTGAAAAAGGGGCATAATGAGATAATTACTCTTCTGTGGGGCCACTTGGCCACCAGGCAAATCAGTGGTTGACACAGTTTGCATGTAGCAAGAGCTCAAAATGTTAACACTTATTTCTGTTAGCTTTATACAAAGGCAAGATTTGGTAACTCATAGGAAAAAATAGTGGGAAAATAAATTTTGAGTAAAAGTGCTGGTTGTAGAGCTGGGAGATGGTTAGATTATTGATAATGCACACCACACACATATAATAGAGCCATCGTAAACACCTTAGCATAGTAAGAGCTTTGTGAGCTCAGTGGCTGGTCCGTGTGATTTGTCTTCTGTAAATTCCAATACAATCTTAGGAGGTGTCCACAAAAGCGAGATGTGAGATTACAAGTGGGTATTGACTCACTTATACTTGACTCTCATGAGATGACATCTATGGCATTCTCAGCAGTTCTGGGCAGGGGTGGGGTACATTTTAAGAAGGTCATTGACTTATTAGAATAGGTTAATATTATTGATTTAAGGTGTGCCTATTCATGCCAATTGACAAATGTTTGAAAGAACTGGGGATTGGTTGGAGCATTTGAGAGTAACAGTAGACTTGACTGCTGTCTTCTTTGAAAGTTGAAGGATCATGAAAGAGAGCTCTCCCTATCAGCAGAGTTTGGAAACAATACAGAATCAGATGATGACTTAGGATGAGGTGGGTAATAATTAGAGCTGCTGAATTCATGTGGTCCTTTGTAAGCGGGTTGGATTACTTTCCATGGAAGTTTTGCATGTAAACAGTAATACCTTGATAAGAGAAGCTAAGGAGGGTATTTTTACCTGGAGCTGGAGTTGTTCAGAAGATAACCCTCACTCTAACATTTAATATACATTCCATAAGGGCAGAAAGTAAAAAGCACTGGTCATGAAGTTAATTGAATCCATATGGCCTTCTAAGACTAATAGAAAATTTCTGCACAAGTGGTCCTGTTTCCTCTTGATCTAAAGATATAGTGTCCTTTGACCAGGGAGACTATATTTAGTTATGAAAAAGTATGGCCAGACAGGTGGAGGTTCTAAGCATCAGGTGCTCAAAGTGGAATAAAAGCATATGAGATAAAGTGACTGTATTTTCCTCATTGTATCTTACTGATTTTGAGTTATCTTTTGTTATTTTTGACTTAAGAAATCGAATATATGCATGATGTTAGGATCAAGTATCTTCATGCTGATTGAATCAGACTTGCGCCAGACTCCATGAGGTCACTTAGCCCACTCTCTAAATTTGTTAACAATCATGAGGAATACTCTGTTTTTAAAAATGGCTACAAAGGAATTGAAAGAGTATCCTGTCTCTATTCATAACTACTTCTTTGCCCTACGTGGAAAGAAGAAAGGGAAGGATTTAAGAGCAACAGGCTCTGGGACCATCTCTGGAAATCTCCAGCAAACTCATGGATAATGGTTCAAGATAATGGAAACAACAACTGTGCCCACTTCATGGGTTAGTTATAAGATAATATATAATTAAGTGCTTAGCACAGTGACCAAGGGCATTGCAAACTCACAATGAAAGCTACTTAGTATAATGCACTTTATGACTGCATTTCCTGCTTTGTCACTGTAGGAATGACACAGTTGGTCAACAACTTTAACACAGTTTTAAACATTTATTACTGTTACTATACTTCTATTAATTACTTGGGGAAAATTAATTCAGAATCTGAAAATCTTTATTTTCTAAATTTTAGTCCATGTCTATCCATCTTAGAGCTCTTCAAGTCATTAGCATTCTTATTAAATTTTATTTCTCCAAGTGGTAAAATGATAAGCAATATTTATTTGCAGATTTTCCTGGAGTGAATTTCCATGTTTAGAATTAAGCGCATAGAATAATAATTGAGAAATAATTATAAGTTCCTGAAACTACAGTAATAATAGTTATCCTGATAATTAGTCATGGGAGCCTGAGAATAAAGTGCCTTAAAAATCACTCATACTTACACTACAAGTGGGGAAGGAAAGCATCAGCTTTCTTAATAAATATGGAAAAATGTATACGAGAGACACTTATTTTTACAAGACTAATAGAAAAGGGGTCCAGCAGATTCTAATTACATTTATGTTAAAAACTTTATTTCTTCTCAGCAATGTAAATTGCTTCTTGTAAATGTTATAAAGCAACTGTTCTCTAGCCCTCAAATTCATTATATACTTAATTATTATAGGCAAATGTATTTTACAACAAAATGGAAACTTCAAGAATGTCCATGGATTGCATTATGTTGTATTTTTACAATTTTGATGGCTATAGTACTTTAATTTCTAACCTTCCACCAAAAAAGAATAAAATAATACTAATACCTAATTGAAACTCATTTATAATTAAGCAATATGAGGAATTAAAGACAAAAATGACTGTGTTATGAAATTTCATACCCTGAATACTTTGTGTGTAGGTCATTAATATTTATAACTAAACTGTTCTTTGATATGCATTAATAATGTACCTTGGGATTACACAAAGAATAATTCATAAATATTCTGGAAAAGGAGAAGAAGCTATAATTAAATCATGGTAATTAACATGGATACAGGGTCATGATTTGAATGAATCACAAATTCTCACTATGCAGGTTGATATGTTAACTTTTCCATGATATTCAGAAGGTTGAGATTCAGCAAATGAAGTAGAGATGCATGAAAGTAACTCTCTAGAAAAACAGCTTTTCCTAAAATCTGTGCTCATGGTACACATGAACTTGACAGTAAGAAGATATAGCATAGAATAAAATTATATATTTACTTGTCAATTAAAAAAAACTAAGTTGTTTTTTGTGGAGTACAATGTTAATTTCTTCTGTGAGTTCCAAAATATTAGGCCAACAAAATTTCCCTGATGTTGTATTTTTTTTACTGGAATTTAAAATGCAAATTTAAAAACCAGATATTGCCTCATCTATTAAGAAATTGAAATAACTTATTTTAATATTTAATCTTTATGATGTTTGGGACTCCTTTAATCTTCAGGCAAAGTAGTTTGGTCATCAAAATTTATTAATAATTTAATTTTTCTTCTAGACTTGAAAGCCTTCATTATGTGCTGCTGTTATAGAATATATATCAAACTACTGGGCTCCCATGGAAAATGTATTATCAGCATTCAAACTGTAAATTCTGACTGGAATTTTAGTCTCTAGAGATTAGCTGTCCTTTAGATTTATACCCTTGTTGATCAGGTGATGTGTCTGTGGTTTAGTGGCCCCAATCAGCTTGTTTTCCTTTTCCTATTTTAGAGAATGGAGCGACAGGGGCAGATGATCTCCATGCTGTGATTCTATTTTTGCTCCCACTCTACATCATAAAACACAAAGTCCTTCTGCTCCTTCAGTTTCTCTTGAAAATATCCATTTCTTTCTTTATTCCCAGCCACCACCTAAGACTGAACCACAGTGACCTCAGGGTTCAGGCCCTGGTCTCCCTTTCTCTAGTGTCCATGTCTCTCCATCCATTATCCTCCTTGTAGTGGAATCTTTCTAAACCACAAACCTAATCTTGGTGGTCTACATACTTCTTTTCAGTTTTGAGTATTTTAAACATCCTGTGGATGACTTAACCAATGTTCTGGTCTTTGGAGACAATTCTTCAAAGACATGAGAACGTTAATTTTTTTTCAACCCTTCAATCCTCTCTTATCTTCATTTCCCCTTCTCATACACTTTGAACCCATTTAATTATAACCACATAATATTCATATGAATGAATGATCATACTCTGGAAAATCCATACCTCTACAAGGCCCAGTCTTCCACCTTCTCCATGCATAAGCCCATACAGCCAATCAGCCATAGAGAAGTCATATGACAGTCAGATTGGAGTAAGTGGAGGTTTGTGATCACTACCTGCTATAATCTGAATGTAGCTGTCCTTCTAACATTCATGTAGAAACTTTGTCCTCATTGTGGTGATATTAGTAGGTGAGGCTTTTGGAAGGTGATTAGGTCATGAGGGCAGATCCCTTATTAGTGGGATCAGTGCCCTTTTCAAAAGATCTGAGGGAGTCTGTCCCTTTCGCCAAGTGGGGTACTGTGAGAAGGTGCATCCTGTTTGATAAAAAGCACAGATGTCACCAGGCACCAAATCAGCTGGAGACTTGCTCTTGGGTTTCTAGCCTCCAGAACTGTGAGAAATAACTTTTTGTTGTTTGTAAATTACCCAGGTTGAGATGTTTGTTATAGCAGCTCAAATAACTAATACTTTGCGATAGCATAAATTCAGCACGGCACACCATCCTATTGTATGTAGTGTGACCAGTGCTAGATATATGTTGGAGATATAACTGAGCCAAGATAGATATGGTTTCTGCCCTTCAAGAGTCTGCTGTCTTGTGAGGAACACAAGCAATTGCCAAATAATATAAGACCTTTAACTGAAACAAATCATGGTGCTATAGGAACTATCAGAGTCTAAATGAATCTCAAAATTGTGGTTCTCTAGGAAGTCAGAGGACTTTCTAGAGGGGGTGGCATTGAAGTTGAGACTTGACTCAATAGGAGTTTGTCTAACAAAGTGTGGAGAAGAGTTGTGTAACAGTACACACAAAGAATTGGAGGCCAAATAAATTGTGCTGCAATTGAGGAATTTAAAACAGGTCAGTGTAGCTAGAGCACAAAGTGTAAGTTAGGAGTGGTGAAAGATCAGTCTAGAGGAATGTCAGTCATGCAGTACCCTGAAACCATAAGAAATTTGGATTCGTTCAAAGAAGTGAGGAACATTGAAAGGAAAGTGATGGGTATGATAATTTTCCTATTAATATTTTCTGAGGATAAGCTGGTTGAAGAGAGGTTAGTGAGTTTTCTGCTGAGCAACATGCAAGATATCATGGGTTGAACAACTGGGTAAACATTATCTCCAGATGAATAATGCAATTTTTAAGAAGTGCTGATTTTACAGTGAACTTATCCACTGATATTATGTGCAAGTAATGCATTTGCTAAAATACATTAACTTCTATCATCATATACTCTTTCATAAGGAATAAGAATGGAGGAAGGGGAAAAGATATAAAAGGGAAGCACAGACAGAGACAAATTCATAACTTATCAGAACATGAATTCTGATTCATGGCTGGTGAATACTCAGATTTCAGGTCTCAGTTTAAATATAATTTCTTCAGCACACTTTTAAATATATAGCTAGCCAGTGCTTAATTGCATTAATAAATAAAAAGTAGTCTTTTATTAATTGCATTAATAAAAATTCATCTTTACCAATGAGTTGGAATGTGAAGACAAGTCCCCTGTGACCCATCTGCACCTGTCATCTTCACCTCTGTCTCTGATCCACCCTGGAAGTCTTTGGAAGGTGGCATACAGAGATATCTGTAACAGGGGTGAGAGGACCTTGTCTTCAATAATGATGGATCTGACAGCAGTAGTGAGGACTGGCAGTGATGATTGCCATACCAACACTAGAAAATTCTCAAGGAGTGATGGGGCTGGGGTGAGTTCTTGAGGAGCTGAAGTGGGAACAAACTTTCCATTATTAGTTTATGATTAGATAGTGCTCTATATATGCATTCCATGTTTTATTATGCTTTGTTTTATTGTGCTTCATTAATATTGCCTTTTTATTTCCAAATTGAAGGTTTGTGGCAACCTGTCTTGAGCAAAGTTGGTGCCATTTTTCCCATAGCTCGGATGATCCTTAGCATTTTTTTTTTAGCCATAAAGTGCATTGTTTTTCACACATAATGCTATTGCACAAGTAATAGAGCACAGTATAGTGCTAGCATAACCTTTTTTTTTAAAGGGAGAGGGACAGTGAGAGAGAGAGAGAGAGAGAGGGAAGGACAGAATCAATTTTATTTAGTTCTTCATGTGGCTTTTGCTGCTGGGATACTTCACTGTGCATGTAGTGCTGGGGTTTGAACCCCCATGCTCATGCATGCCAGGAAAGTGCTGTAACCACTGAGCTACCACTCCAGCCCCAAGCATAACTTTTGTATATATTGGGAAACTATGTCCTGTTTTATTGTAATATTTACTTTATTGCAGTGGTCCAGAATCCAACCTGCAATATCTCTGAGGTATGCCTGTAGTTTGAAAGTCACTTTTTATTTATTATGCATTTGAATTTTATAGTAACACCTTGATGAGTAGAATTATCCCTATTTCACTGACAAGTAAAATTAGACTCATATGATGTAAGCAACTTGCTACAATCGCACATTGTGAATAGTGGTGTAAGGTTTTAGTTATATCTTATTCTTCTACATCTTTTTCTGGAAAGAGTTCATCTCCATCTTTTAAACCAGTGATAGTAGTCTCTACTCAAATTAGCCAGAGTTTATGAAATGATCTTGAAAGCAAAACATAAAGAAAATCTCTGTATGAAATTTCATAGTAAGGAATGAGGCATTCTGCCCAAGGTAATCATCCAAATAAAGGCATTAAAAGATCATTTTTAATGGAAAATTTCCTAACACACATTTTATCATTTTCTGCTTAATTTGTTCTTTTATCTGTAGAAACACAGTGCCCAGAAGATAGAAGGCCCTTAGTAAGTATGTAGTGAATCATCATCATAAACAACTGCTGCTACACACCCAGGCCTTCCTGATGAAGTTTAGGAGTCTCTGCCTCTCTGAATGACTTGAAGTTACTGTGGTTTTATTTGGTTAGTTGTTTCCATGTTGTCCTAATTGTTAGGCTGTTACCTGTTACATATTCGAATTTATAAACTCATTCCTTACTCCCCTGACAATTTGCTATTTCCAATTTTCTGTGGTCTAGGAAATCAAATATTCAAGTTATTTGAATTCAAAAAAATTATTTCTTCCAGTTTTCACTGTGATTGCTTTTCTAATAGTGAAAGGGAGAGTTTAAATTGTTTTCATGAATGTTAGGACGTGGTGGTCTGGAAACAGACTTATTCAAATTGGATCTTATTATACAAATTCCCTCATGGATGTTCAGTGTGCTGTGTCTTGTGTCTCCTCAGGGGCAAAGGTTATGAGACCAGAATGTGAAATAAATTTAACCCTGTGTTATATGCTGTCTCTATATTTTAATCAGAAGCCTAAAGTCCCTGCAGAATTTGCTTCTGTAAGTCACTGATTTTGAACTCTGTCGCTGTGTCTGATTGCTCATGTAATATTAAACCCTAGTGGAGACTTAATTTCAAGAAATATGAACCAAACTCTGTAAATGAGGATTTCAAGAACTGCTGAAGTAGTTTCTTTAAAGTTACTGAAAAGTGAAAATAACGAACAGTTTCTGATAGATGTTCTGAATTCAACTCTTATGTTTTAAAAATGGACAGGAATTATTATGGCCAGCTACTTTACCGTGCATTCCATTTTATTTAATTGTCTCTCTACTTGGATGTCTGATAGGCATCTCAAGGAGGCTGCCAAAACTGTACTTTTAATTTTTTTCCTTTTCTCCCAACCAATTTCCCGCAAATCTGATATCTCAATAAAATCATCACCCACCACCTGTTGCTAAGGCCTCAATTTAGAAGTGATTATCAATCTCTTCCTTACTCTTTTATCCTGTGAGCAACCTACCAGCAAGAGCTATTGGTTCAAACCTCTCCTACTCCCCAAATTCTGAGTCTTTCTTTTTCGTTCCAATTCCTTTGCAACAACTTTGGAAAGCCATCTCATTTCTCTGCTGGCCACAGTAACCCTCTCTCTAACAGTCCTTACTCCCTAAGTAGTTCACCTGCAGAGTGTGCGCTGCCAACTCCTGCAAGTTGCTCTCTTGTCTACTGCTCTCTGCACTTAGAGAAAATCCAGACTCCTTGTTCTTTCCATTGACCTTGGCAACATGGACTTCATTAGGAGCCTCTGTGAGGAATTTTAGAGCAGCTGTGCAGGTGAAAGCAGAAAGCTCAGGGTAGAGAAGTGAGGGATAGTCAGAAATTGTGGATAGCAAGTCATCACTTTCAGGATGTTTCATAAGGAAAGAGAGAGGAAGTGGGCAGGGAGAGGGGTCCTAAGAGGCGAAGGAGTGTCTTCCAAGTAAGGTGGGTTCCAGTACTAGGGTGGCTGGCAATCCTGCCCTGAGGGAGAAGGAGGGCTTCGGAAGGGGGTTTACAGCACCTTTCACAGAATACTTATTCTCCCTGGGGGATGGTTCAAGCCCTAGTTTTCTGCCCTAAGACGAGAAGTCCAACTACAGGAAACTTTATACTGGCAAATGCCTTTGTGGTGAGTGTCTGATCTGGGACCAGTTGCCTGACCATTGCTGTGCTGCTGCTCACTGGTATCCTAGGGAAAACTCCTCCTGGGGCAACCCCAGCTCTTCTTTTTTTTTCTTTCTGTTTTATATATATGTATCTCCCTTTTCCTTTCCTTCTTCACTCCCCCATGATCACTTTCCTCTACTGATCTCCTTTCAATTTTCAGGAGACTAAACAACCCCACCTCTACTTCTCCTTTTTTCTCTCTCTAGATCTCACATATGAGAAAAAACATGACCTTTGACCTTCTGAGTCTGGCTTATTTTGATCAACATAATGTTCTTAAGTTCTATTCATTTCCCCACAAATGGCATAGTTTCATTTTTCTTTAAGGTTGAATAAAACTTCATTGTGAATAGATACCAGATGTTCTTTATCATTTGTCTGTTGATGGGCACCTAGGCTGGTTCCACAGCTTGTCTATTATAAATTGTGGTGTTATAAACATGTATGCAGGTATCACTATTTTATGCTGACTTTAATTCTTTAAGTTAAATACTGAGAAGTGGTAAAGCTGGGTCATAAGGTGGTTCCATTCCTAGTGTTCTGAG
The DNA here is from genome assembly GCA_004027875.1 of Aplodontia rufa. Classification (NCBI taxonomy): domain Eukaryota; kingdom Metazoa; phylum Chordata; class Mammalia; order Rodentia; family Aplodontiidae; genus Aplodontia; species Aplodontia rufa. The sequence continues at coordinate 29,780 of PVKS010012252.1, forward strand.
GAAGCTCCATCCTGATTTCCATAGTCAACCTCTTGGTCTTCTGATGAAAGGTTCAAATTCACCACCACGATAGGAAATAAGTTAAAAAAAATTATTACTTAACAGACCTGGTCAGGGAGGGTCACATGAGGCAGGAATGAAAGTTCAGGGGGAGGCCTGCAAGCCCAAGAAAATGGCAACTAGCAGTCCATACCAGGCAATAGGGTGGGGGGGGTCATTTTAAGTTCAAGGGCAAATGTCTGAATGGCTGGTTTAAAGGAACAGTGGGGAAACAGGCTGAGCAGCCTGATAGGTTGGCAGATGCTTGTAAGTTTTTATTTCTGGCCACTGACTTGGGACATTTGGGTGTGATGCCCTGCTTCTAATGTCTAGGCAGCAACCTTTGCTATGTCCCCGTTTCAGGGAGTTATGAGTGGTCTTCTCTTTTATCTGTCTGTTTTTTTTTTTGAGAAAACAATTATTGAACAACATCATATAGGGAAGGAAACAAAAGAAAATATGGAAATATGGGGAAAAAGATGACTGAGTATTGTCACTGAGGTGAATGATTTTACTTTTAGACTCTGCAGTAGATGCAGTTATGGCTTGGATATGGAATGTCCCCCAAAGTCTTCCTGTGTTCACAAGTGAGTCTTTTTAAAAGTGATTAGATCTTAAGTGTTCTGACCTCATCAATGGATTAATCTAATGATGGCTGAATGGACTACTTAAAGGTGGGACCTAGTTAGAGGAAGTAGTTCACTGGGGGTGGAACCTAGAAGGGCTTATTTTCTCTTTAACTTCCTCTTTCCTCTCTCTGCTTCCTGGCTACCCTGATTGTATAGTTTTACTCTTCCATGACTTCTGTCATGGTGTTCTGCCTCACCTCAGGCCCAGAGCAGTGGACCTGGCTGACCATGGACTGACTCTCTGAAACTAATGGCCAAAATACATCTTTCCTTCTCTAAGTTGTTCTTGTCAGACATTTTGATCACATTGCTGTCAATGAAAGCTGACTGACAACAGATGTGTATTGCTATGTAAGAAGTTACCCCCATATTTAGCAGCTTAAACCAATATCCTGTTTATTATCTCACACAGTTTCTGAGGGTCAGGAGTTGCTTATCTGGGTAGTTCTGGCTGTAGCTCTCTTGGGAGAATCAGTCAAGTTGCAGGCCGAGCAACCGTCTCTGAAGACTTTCTAGCGGTGGATCAAGTCCAGACTGTTGAGGAGAAGTTTTGGTTCCTCCCCATGTGACCTCCTGACAGGGATACTTATGATCAGGTTTTACCTAAAGCAAGTGATCCAGTGGGGAACAAGAGAACAAAAGGTAGGGAGTAGTGGCTTTTATATTAAAATCAGAGTGACATCCCATTATTTCTGTCACCCTTGTTTTTCATGCAGATTGCAATGAAAAATAGCATAACAATCATAAAATAACAGAACAGAATACAACTAAACAATAGGAGACCTTTTCCCCCTTTGGGTTTTACTTTAGGATTTTTAACTTTGTCACATATAGCTCAGTGAAAATATTTTAGTTAAATATTTTTAACTTTTTGTTGGTTTTATACTTTTTTCTTCTTATTATTTTTATTCAGAATTAAATGATTGCATAGTATTATTTGGCTTCTCAGGGGAGTTAAGAGTAAGTTACATTGTTGATTCCCCCCAGATCCCTCCCTTTCCTCCCTTCTTCTCACCTTCCTCCAACCTCTCCTTCCCCTCCATATATCTATGGTTTCCCTAGATTATGTGTTGCTTCAGCTTTGGTGAGTCTAGTACATATGCTTGACTATCTTTCATTCAAGCCTGGGTTTTTCTCTAGCCTCCACAAATGAGGGAAAACATTTGTCCCTTGAGTCTCTGGGTTTGGCTAATTTTGCTCAGCATAATTTCATCCATTGCCATCTGTTTGCCTTCAAAGATCGTAGTATTGTTATTTCTAATAGCAGAACTCCATAGTACCACACTTCTGGATCCATTCACCAGTGAAGGTTATCTGGGTTGATTCCATACTTTAGCTATTGTAAATTGAGCTTCTATGAACATTGATTTTATTGTGTTACTGTAATGTGCTGATTCTGGGAAAATACTCAGAAGTGGGATAGCTGGGTCATATGGTGGAATCATCCCTAATTTTTTGAGGAGTCTCCACACTGCTTTCCAGAGTGGAAATGGAGTTATTTAGGCTGGTGATTTATTTATTGATTTTTTTGTTTTGATGATCTGTCTAGTGGTGACAACGGAGTGTTCAAGTCTCCCAGTATCATGGTGTTGAGATCCATGAGTGGTTTGATGTCATGGAGTACTTTATTCACATAGTTGGGTGCACTGTTGTTTGGAGAGTAAATATTAACTATGGTTATTTCTTCCTGTTGAAGGGTTCCTTTTTGTACTAAATAGTGGCCTTCTTTGTCTCTTTTGATTGATTTATGTTTGAAAGTGAGGTGAAATCTTAATATAGTTTTTTTTTAAAAGAGGACAGTGAGTGAAAGAGAAAAAAAAGATAACTCAATTTTATTTAGATTTCATGTGGCTTTCATTGATTCAACACCTTGTTGTGTATGTGGTGCTAGCGTTTCAACCCGTGTACTTGCGCATGCCAGGCAAACACCATAACCACTGAGCCCCCTTAATGTAGTTTGGATTTGAATTTCTCTAACTACTAGAGATTCTGAATACTTTCTCATGTATTTATTGGCTTGCTTGATTTCCTCTGTTGAGAAGTTTCACTTTAGCTCTCTGGCCCATTTATTGATTGGATTGCGTGTGTTTTTGATGTCCAGTTTTGTGAATTTTGGATTTTAGTCTCCTGTTGGAGGAATCACAGGCCGTGATTATCTCACATTCTGTAGGTTGTCTCTTGACAGTTTTGACCTTTATTGGCTGATAAAAAGCTATTTAGTTTAATGGCCTCCCACTCATTGATTCTTGACTTTAATTCTTTTGTTTTGGGAGTCCTGTTGAGAAAGTTGTTGCCTACTCCCATATGTTGGAGTGTTTGTCCTAATTTTTCTTCTAGCAACTGTATGATAGCTGGTTTAATTTCTAGTTACTTGATCCATTCCAGTTTGATTTTTGTGCAAAGTGAAAGATAAAGATCTAATTTCTAGGGGTTGGGGATTTAGCTCAGTGGCAGAGCACTTGCCTAGCACCTGCAAGGCCCCGAGTTCAGTCCTCAGCCCTGGGGGGAAAAAGCAAGTTAATTCCTGCTCGTGCTTTGTTAGTTTTTCTCCTTTTTATCGTCTGTGTGCTCAAGCTTACTCAGTCTATCGTCATTGTAGGATGTTGTTTCTTCAAGAACTGAGGTTCTGTTTTCTATAGAAGTTAGTCTATTATTGAAATCTTCCATCATTCTTCTGATATGGTTGACTGAGGATTTTAGCTTCATTATTTCCTTATTCAGTATGTCTATTTCTTTGATAATAGAGTTTTTCGTCTCAAGTTTTCTCATGTAGATCCTTCACTAAATCTTCTTTTAGTTCACTGTTCCTTTTAGCAATCAGATGGTTGATAATTTGTTCTAGGTTTTCATCCTGCTTCTTGTCCATGGACTCCTTGGTAGTGGAGTTGTGGGTTTGAAGCAAACCTTTTCTAGTTTGATTCCTCATCTTTGAAGAGGTTCTTCAGGATCTTTGAATTGAGGTTCCCTGTGTGGAACCCTTGCTGATCAAAGGGTTGAATCAGACACTGCCTCTCTGATAACCACCTCTCCCCAGAAAGCTGCTTTTGCCTGGAGCCTAGTTTTGCTGCATCTTTTGGATCTAGGTTCCAGGATGCAGATCTGGAAACTGGGGGGTTGTGGGGCAAACTACTGGGTTGTTGGAGCACAGTGGCAGGGGGTGCATTGCTGGGTCATGGGGTCCTGGAGGCATGGGGTGGGCCAGAATGGGCCTACCTATGAACTGTGCTGGGACCTGGGATCCTTGGCAGGGGGGTTGGGGGAGGGTACACAGGCCTAATGTTCTGGACTTGGCCGATATGTACTATAGCTGGGTGGCTCCAGGCAGGTGTCCTCAAGGGTGTCCTGGGTGCCTGCCAGTGCCGGGACCAGAGGCCTGACCCTGTGCGGTGGTGGGGTGGGCTCTTGGAGGTTTCCTGGAAAACATTTTAGTTTAATATTACCATCACTTACTGGCATATAAAATCCTTTATAGTCAGCTTCTTATAAGGACCAGGTTCAAACCTCAGGACCACATATACAACCAAGTGTTGGCGCAGTGAAGGCCACATGTAAAACTAAATAAAATTGATTCTCTCTTTCTCTCTCTCTCTCCTGACCCTCTCTCTCTCTTTAAAAACAAAAACAAAAACAAAACAAAACCAACAAACAAAAAAACTTCTTGCAGACACTTGCATCAAAATTTTGTGGTGTAAATTTCAGCAAAGAAAGTATTCAGCAAGAAATAATTTCTCTTTATAAGGCATATTTGTAAGAATTGAAATTAAGATTCAGGATCCTTCTTCTAGAAAATGGATTTGATGATTCTATTGTCTGTGAACAACTTACTTACCAAAACTTAGCCATAAAACACAGTTCCAAGAAGATATAGCTCAAACACTCTATTACTAGCCAGTCACTGTTTGATAGGATCAACTATCTGAAATGTTGGTTATGCTATTTTTCCTAAATTCCTATATATGTTTTTTAAAGTGTAGTTTTTCAAATTTCATTTTTCTAAAATGGAGAATTCTTTATTCAGCAATATTGAGGAAGAAAGTCTTCCATGAAAATGAATTTTCCAGGAATTTGACTTATATTTGTGAATTTTTGGCTATTTATCCATAAAATCAGAAGATAAATCAGGTGACCAGAGTTCAATTTTTCACTGCTGTAACTTATTAAAAAACATTTTACAATCTTTAAAAAATTTTTAATTAAATAAATGCTTATTAAGCACCTACTATTTTCATGAACATATTGAGTAGTAAGGTGGATAAAAAGATGAAGGAACTATGGCCCCTGCCCTCAGAGAGTTTGGAATCCACTGGGAATGTTGGCTATGAAATAGCTAACTATAGTGCAAGTCACCAGATTTGAAAGCATATGAAGTATTACTACAATCCTAATGTCGTTTTCATTCCTATTCATAGATGTGCATTACACTGTATTTGTTGAGGTTCATTTGGTTGCAGGTGACAGAAAGTCAATGCATAAGGGCTTAAGGAAAAAGAATTTATCACTAATATGAGAAAAGTTCCAGACAGAGGGCTGACTTCAAACATGTCTGGATTCAGGGATCATAGGGTTTTGGAAGGTGATTTCTCTTCATTTCTCAGCTCTGCTTCTGGTTGTATAGCTCCAACTCTGAGCAAGGAATCCAAACCTAACATCCTTTCAGGTGTAGGCCTGGAGGGACAGATGAAATGTCTATTTTGAAAAGCCCCTGGTGGTGAGAGGCAAAATCCTATTTATATTATAGGCTTTGATTGGATAGAATGTGGTGATGAGGGTGGGCCTGGGTTATAGGCTCCACCCCTGTACATGCCACATAAACTGAGAATGAGGGAAAGCAGTGTTTCTTAAGATGAAACAGGGGCACTGTTTCCAGAAGAGGGTTGGGTGGAGGCTGACAGCAAAAACAAGGGATTGAACTTTGTGTACTAACCAAGATGAGGCAGTTTCCATGTGTAAGTTGCCATACCTCTTCAGCTTCTATATGATTAAAATATTTTTCTTTCTCCATTTATTTACCATAGGTTTTAGTGTTTCAACTTTTCATGTCTTGTCTTACCCACAGGCCATTCTATCAAGTATTGAAAACCTGGACAATAGCAATTGAGAAATACAGGGGCTGGAGAGCTGGCTCAGCAGTAGAGTGCTTGCCTGGCACGGTATACGTGAGGACCTAGGTTTGATCCCCAGCACCATATACACAACTAAGTGGAGGAAAAACAAAAACCGGATGAAAAAAAATTGTCTTTTTCTCACTCTTCCTTTAAAAAATGCACTCAGCTATTCAGTTATCTTGGTATTTCTATATAGCCCTATATTTGATGGGCATACAAAGACATCTATAGACTGTCACATTATAGGTTCTTCTGCTAGTGTTTTGAATTCCTTCCTATTCAATTTACATATGGATATTCTTAGTTGAGAGAACCTACACCTAACATTTTTTTCCCCTTAAGTGCAGGAGTTGGCAATGCTCCTTCCTTGCATTCTAACATAAAGTGCATAATTACAGCTGCATGACAGCTGCACTGGGTTATTGCGGAATGTCAGCTGCTCATGCTACTGAAGTCAAAGGGTTACATTAGGGCTTTCACAGATGACATTTCTTTGTAAACCACATTCTCCATAAATGAATTCAAAAGACCCCAGTCCTGTTTTTCTGCTTGGCTTCAGTTCTCCCTCCTCTCCTTGATATTAACTTGAAATAGCCTAATTTTCTTGGATTTACCCCAAACAATTTGCAGAGCTTTTTATTTTTATCTTTTTTTCTTTTCAAATTTACATGATTAGTAAGACCTACTAGACCTCAAATGGAAATGGCAAATGTAGTGCTTGAGGGAAGCTGGGAAAAGCCACATTTCAATCCCTTTATCACTGCAGAAATTGAACCCTATTCCAGAGAAGGGCTGAGCAGATAGTGTCAGTGGTGAGGTAAGAGAGAAATGAACTATGGAATTAGCATTTAAAATTCACAGCATGAATCTGAATATTAGAGAAGAACTTATACTTCGACCCTTCTGATGTTTAACAGAGAGAGGCATTCAATTTGCATTTCATTAAATATTAGAAATCAGATGGGGGAACAGTTTTTTTTTGTAATAAAAAGACTTTCACTAAATTTTCATTGAACGCAAGTTTAATACGTTTAGATGCTTCTTATTTACAAGATCTCTAAGAATTGGGAGTCAATAAGGTTAAAACTAGTTTGGTAGTAAAAATTATTCACTTTTCATCAATGGTAAGAGAAATATCGTATCTTATCTTTAACTTATGAACCTGATGGATTCATGAGGCATTTTTATTAAAAAGAGCTCCTACCACACATGTTTAAAAAAAACTGTTGCTTATGGCATGTAAATATAACATTAAATGATATAATTTATTTATATTTTGTGCCTTTTCCTTCTTTGTTCCTCTCCTTTTTTAAAAAATAGGGGATGATATAGGAATTATAGAACTTGTTCTAAGTAATATGGTGGTAAAATATTTCTATTCTTGTAATTTAAATTTTTGTTTCTATATTCAGCACTTTGTATGCTTAATAAGCTGATACTCTGATAAATATTATGTTTTTATATTCAATTAAGTTGATTAGATTAACTTGGGACTTTTAATAATAATGTTCTTATTATTATCCTTTTAAGCTACATATTTACTATATTTGGTGAGCTCTTTTATTGGAACTTACTTGTTCAATGTTACTCCATTAAAGGCTAGGAATTACTTCTCATTCATTTCATGTATCAGACAGCACATAAACATTTCAATAATATTCTTTAAGAGAAAATGACCTTTTTAGTATTCTTTTTGAAAATGACCTTGTTTTGTTGAGCAATCCAAAGGATATCTACAGTAGGACTTTAAAATATAGTAAAAGTGTAGGCTCATACGGTTGCTGAGTAATACATGATCTGTTTCTACGCAGAAAGGGAAACAAGTATGAAGTTAAGTTCTATGTTATGTATATTTTACTATCTTAAAAGAAATTTAAGACAAAAAAGGCTGTTACTGAGAATGATAGCTGTGCTTGGAAATATTCTTGATAAATTCTTAGAGATTGTAATATCCAGTGCCCTAAGTTTTTAAGTGAGGTGGTAGGGATATCTAGGGAGCTTGAAATGCTTTGCTTAAAGTCATATGGCTCATTGGTATGAGAATTGAATCTGCAAAAATGCTGAGTTTTTAATTTCCTTTTCTAAAAGTGTTCTTAAATCTGAATTGATACCTTTCATCAGTTTTGAAAAAATTTTACCATTTTATCTTAAATATTGCTTCTGTTCTATTTTCTTTGTTTCTGGAACTACAACTAAATGTTTGCTAGACATACATATCTGCTATGTGTCTACTTTCTCTTCTGTATTTCCCACTCTTCTGTCTCTTTATTCTTTATTCTGGTTGGTTTCTTCTAAATTATAGTCTAATTCACTAAATTTTATTTGGACTATATAATAGGCTATAAAATCCATTAGTTCATAATCTTGGATATTGTTTAAAATCTGTTCATATCTGTATTTTAGCCTCTTTTTGTAGAAAAGGAAATATTTTCTTTTACCTCCTTGAATATATTAAGCATATTTGTTTCAAAACCTTGTCTAAAAGTTCTAGTGTCTAAAGCCCCTATAGATCCATTTTACTCTGTTGTTTTTGTTCATGTAGTTTTGGATCTCTGTATGTCTGGTTATTGTATCTAGACTTCGAACTAAAAAATGTTTGAAAAAATAGTTTTAGGTACAGGATGAATTTGCTTTGCTATGAGCCTAGGGGTTCTAGAAATCTATGAATCTAATTTTAGGAATTAAGTTTTGAGTTATTTTTTCTCCCTTGGGTCATCTAGAAGATTCACAGGTGAATTTTAGTACCTGTGAGGGCTGAGTTGCTTCTGATTTTCCCTTGTGCATATGATGCAGGTTTGGAGATCCCAACCCCAAACACTAGGGATTTTCCTGAGCTCCTACAGGTAGTAGGCTGGTCTCCAAATTTTGTCCCCCTAGATGAAAAGACTATCAACAGTGCTTCTTGGCTTTCAGCATCCACTGCTGGAATTTGTTCTTAGTTAGAAGTAGATTCAAAGGCAAAACTCACTTCTATGGATTTTTGTGGTTTTCAAGATTTGAGCTCAGTTATTCTTTATTATTTTGTTGAGTCATTGATGATTATAAATAGGTGTTTTAAACTACTCCATCTAGCTTATCTATTGTCCTAGCAAAGGATTTGGTTCAAATGATCCAACCTGGGACTAGAGCAGTGACTCAGTGGTTTCAGTGCTTGCCTGGCATGAGGAAATGCGTGGGTTCTAACCCCAGCACCACATACACAACGATGTGTTGGAGCAACGAAGGTCACATGATAAACTGAATAAAAATTGATTCTCTCTCTTTCTCTCACTGTCCCTCTTTTTTAAAAAAAAAGTTATCCAATCTGTGACTAAAACTAAAAGTGCTCTTTCCCACTTTATTTTAAAGCCTTATAATTTCTAAAGTAATAATGATTATTTCAGAAAAAAATTAAATGCCTAATAGTAGAAAGAATAGGAAATAGATCATATACCCACTTCTTAGTTTGTCCCCATACTTTTACATTACATTGTTTGTATGACTATATATATATTTTAATTTGACATATGCATATACATTTCCATTCTATCACACAGTGTACTTACCATTTTGCTAACTGCATGATATACTCGTTGCACATACTTCAGTTTATGCAACCATTGTCTTGTGCTTTTTTATTTAGGATGTATTCAGTTTTTCACTCATAAACAAAGTGTTAATGAACATACTTGTGCTTAAATTATTTTATCTCAAAATTAGGATTATTAATTTAGGTTGTATTCGTAGATGTTGAATTGCTAAGGGTAAGTCATGTATATTTTTAAGCCTCCTGAAACACAACGCTAAATTACCTTCCCTAAGGCAGGTTAGGTGTTTTCCTCCATATTCAAAGTTCTTCCTCATTTGCCATATTGTTTTCCTTCCAACTTTGTTTTTAACAGTTGTGTTAAGGTAAATGTTGCCTTTAGAACAGTCTTATACAATTCAGAATGATAATGAAAAACTAATTTTTACTTTCTCTCTGAGTGTGGCTAAAATTGAATAGTTGTTCTTAGAATCAGTGCTACAACTTCTTGAAATGACAATGTACTGATTATATTCTTTTTAAATTTTTTTTTATGAGGAGAGAGAGGGACAGTGAGAGAAAGAGAGAATTAATTTTATTTAGTTTTTCATGTGGCTTTCATTTCTGTGACACTTACTTGCGTATGTGGTGCTGGGATTCGAACCTGGGTTATCACACATGCCAGGCAAGTGCCGAGACCACTGAGACACAGCTCCAGCCCCACTGATGACCCTCTTGATACTGTTTTATACATTTTATTTATGTGTGGTATAATTCATTGCTTTTATCAAGTTCAGAATTTTTACTTTCTTTTGGAAATAGCGATGATGTTTTAGAATTTTCATAGTTTTGACTATTTTGCCTAACTAAACAGGTGACTTAAATGGTAAAAAATAAGAGCTTTGGAGGAGGAGGTAAGAGATTTGAGTGTGTGCAGTCGCAAATTCTTACAGTTCACACAAAATAATATGAAGACAAAAATCAAAACAAACCTGATGCAATGTCATATGCACACTCATGCTCTATCACACACACTCAGAGAGTAACAACACAAACTTGGTCACACACAACAAAGAACCAACACAGAATGACACATACCACAACAGTTTCACAAACACACACAAACATATTTAATCTTTCTTAGTGATGTGATTGCAGAAAGATTGTTTCTGCTCCCTGATCCTTAATTTCCTCCTCTGTACAATTTTGTGGCAATTTTTGTTCTGTAGCCACGGACAATTACTGAACCTTTCCTGTCCCTGTTTGAGGGGGGAAACACTTAAATATCTTAACAATAATAAAACCACTCCTAGTATTTTTCTTTTTAAGAGAGAGAGAGATTGAGAGAAAGAATCAAATTTTATTTATTTTTCATCTGGCCTTCGTTTGTCTGACACACTAAGTTGTGTATCTGGTGCTGGGGTTCAAACCTGGGTCCTTGTGCATGCCAGGCAAGCACTCCAACCACTGAGCCACCACTCCAGCCCCTAGTCTTTTCCTAAAATAGTATGGTGAAATTAAGATACCTTAAAGCTGTGAAAATACATTAAATTCTTAGAATGATTGGGCAGTATTTAAAAAAAGTAAAGATAAATAAAACTTTAAAAAATACATTATTGGAAAAAATGCAGAAGCAAGCACATTAATTACTGAAGTAAAGAATATGAAGTTATTGTGTGGAATTTGGTGGCATTATGTAGAAGTCATGACATTTTTGTTTGATGTGCTGGGCCTAATTTATATGTAAATATAGACTCTGTAGTATTACCTAGGCATTTAAGTACTGTCTAAATGGCTTATTCTGGGAAATTGATGTATATCTCTGCTTGAACACTGTGCTTGTAAGGAACTCTGTACAGCATATTTTAGTATGTATATTTTGAAAAACAAAGATGCCCTGTGATTTTGGTTGAAATTTGTTGTGAAGGTATGGGTGAAAATAATTATGATTAATTTTCATTGGAGTTTCTTTTATATCAATTCTGGATTTTTGTGGAATTTGTAGCCAGAAGGAGAACAACATAGATTTTGGTGACCTGGAAGAACTATGAAGCCTACAAATAATGGGGTGCAGGAATGCCACCTCAAAATGTGGCATCTTGGCATACTTGGAATTTTAAGCTGCAGGAAATTGAGAAAATGCCAGAAGCAGAAAAGTCTCTCTGACCTGTTCTCTGGAAGGCCGTCACATGACAAGTGTCCTGCCCTATACACAGAGAAAGGGAGATTACATAGAGAGGGAAGCAAAATATTAACAAATGGGCCTTGCCAACTTCTTCCCTTTTTATGTTTAAGTAATTTTCCCTTTTTTCCAGTTATATGTCTACACAAATGTCCATTCTTCATCAAAAATGAAGCACAGCTTAAGCAAAGACCTAAATGTAAGAAGTAAAATTATAAAACTGTTAAAAAAAGAATTGGGGGTATGGAATGGTGGCTCAGTGGTATCATGCTTGCCTGGCATGCATGAGGACCTGGATTTGAACTCTAGTACCATGTGTACATGTAGGTGTCAGAGCAGATGAAAAAAAAATAAATAAAATTGATTTTCTCTTTCTCTCTCTCTCTAAAACAAAAAGAAAGAAAAAAAGAATTGGGGAAAAATTCCATGATATTATCAGTCTTGGCAATGATTTTTTTGGATATCACATCGAAAGCTCAGGGGCCACAAAACCACAAAAAATAAGTGAAACTATATCAAACTTTTAAAAGCTTCTGCACATCAAGGAAACAACCAGAAGATGAACAGGCAAACTATGAACCAGAAAAAAATATTTGCACACCATTATCTGCTGAAGCAATAATATTAAAAGATTATAACTACCTCTTACAATTCAATAGCAGAAAAAAACAAATAACTAAATTTGAAAAAATGGACAAAGGACCTGAACACACATTTCTCCAAAGAAGACAAAAATGGCCAATGAGTACTTGAAAAGTTGTTCATTATCAGTAATCACCAGGAAAATGCAAATCATAATCTTTATGAGATATCACTTCACATCTGTAAGGATGGCTGTTATTAAAAAAGGCAAATCAGATAATTTACCTTTTTACCTGAGGTAACAGATATTGATGAGGGTATTGGGAAAAGAGAGGCCTAGTGCATCATTGGTGGAAATATGGATAGCTGCAGCCATTATGGAAAACAACATGGAGGCTCCTAAAGAAGTTAAAAATAGAGCTATGCTGTGTTCCAGCGATGCTTCTTTTGGGTATATTTTCCAAGGAGATGGAAGCACTTCCTCTTAAGGAAACCTGTGCTCCCATTTTCATTGTAACATTATTTCCAGTGGCCAAATATGGAGGGAACAAACCAAATGACCATAGACAGAAGAATATATAAAGAAAATTGGATTCACACATAGAGTGGAATATTTTTCAGCCTTAAAAAGGAGATCCTACCATTAGCAACAGTGTGGATGGAGGTAGAGTAGATTATAATAAGAGAAATAAGCTAGGCACAGAAAGAAAAACATTCTGTAATTTCCTTTATATGTGAAGTTTTTTTTAAAAAGTCAAATACACAGAGATATAGAATAAAACAACGGTTACCACAGATGTGAGTGGGGGTTCAAAACAGTGGATATCTAGAAGGAAGAAGTTTAGAGATTTAATGCACAAATAAGGACTAAAGTTAATAAAATTTTAATTAAAGATTTTTGTTCAAGAACTAGATTTTGCTCTTCTGATCAGAAAACTGACTATGTGAGATGATAGATGGTAACCTGGTTCACTATAGTCATTGTTTTACTATCTATATGTATTCCATAACATGTTGTACACCTCAAATATACATAATTGAGGATAACAATGGGCAGTTTTCTCTGGGTCTTTGGGTCTTTGTATTTAAAGGCTTTGATGTAACATAAAACCTTGGTTGAATAGGTTTGTTGTGCTTGCCTCTTATTAATTTACTATTTGTTTTGAGTGTTTTAGTTAGTTTTTTTCTGCTATGATTAAAAGAGCTGGCAAGAACAATTTCGGAGGAGGAAAAATTTATTTTGGAGTTCATAGTTTTAGAGGTCTCAGTCCATAGACAGCTGGCTCCGTTCCTCCGAGCTTGAGGTGAGGCAGAACATCAAGAAGAGTGTGGTGGAAGAAAGTGGCTCAGAACAGCACACCAGGAAGCAGAGAGAGAGAGAGAGAGAGAGAGAGAGAGACTTCACTTGCCAGATACCAAATATATACGCAAGGCACGCTCCAACAGCCCACCTTCTCTAGCCATACCCTACCTGCCTTCAGTTACCACTCACTTAATCCCTATCAAAGGATTAATTCACTGATTGGTTTAAGGCTGTCACTTCCAAGCCTTCTTATACTGTGTCACATGTGAGCTTTTAGTGGACATCTAGTTTCCAAACCATAGCAAGCGGTGTCAGCTGTAAATACTCATATGGGCACACAGTTTTATATCCTAACTATGAACCTCTTGGGGTATACTAAAGACTTCAGCTGAATTCTGACCAATTTATAACAAGAAATGGAGAAGTAGAGTAACAGAATTTTTTGCCTTGATTGCTTAAGCAGACCCTCATCTGCTTCAAATGCTAAAGATCGTATCAGTACACGTGCTGTGGATGGGGAGCTGTTTAATGTTTATAAACCACTTTCATTGTGTGATAAGGTGTGGGGTTGCTGGTGGTCTTTTGTCATTACCTATCATAGCCGGCTAGCCACTCATTGCTCTCCCACCTGCAAACACTTCTGTTTTGCACAGTTTAAAAGGCATACATATAAATGGGGCCTTTGGGGCATCTGACATTGTCATTGAGCTCAGGGTGGTTCTCTCTAAGCTTTGAAAGTGGCCGGGACAAGAAAACCTTTGTTTGGGATGCACAGACCTCCAATTGTAATTCTTAGAAATATAACTCTATGCTGATGGACCACTGATTTTACATTTTTAAGAAATGGAGCATACTATTAAGGGCAAAATTTCATTCCAGGAACCATATCGTGAACAAGGGCATATTGAAAGAAGCCACGTATAAAGTTGAAATTGAAGTTGTCTTTGTATAGTCAAGAAGCCTGAACCTGAGGATAAAAAAATGACACCTGTGCCCTACACATCACTCAAATTGAAAGGAATAAGTTTCAGAAGTTAGGAGGATAAAGACAGGTATTTCAAAAATAAAGTTTGACTGGAAATACAAAAAGCCAGAGGGATGTTATGACTCTGGATGGCTGTAATTAATACATGAAGCTTTCCACAGTGGCTTCTGAGCCCTGTTCTTTTATCTGCGGTCTGCAGGCTGAAGGAAGACAGCTATGGAATGCAGATCTAATCTTACAGGTCTGTAATTTTGGGGATGACTGAAGTGCTAATCACTCTAGGATTTCTATTGCCAAATGGGAGCTATCCAGGATCACACTTGGTGTGTTCCCACATGACGTTCTCTTTAGTAGAACTGGAATTTTATTAGGAAACTGGAAGTTGGAAATTGCCAACAAAATTCCTGTCTGCTAAATGTTCACACAGGAAACAACTTAAGAAAATTCCAAATGTAGCAAGCAGATATCTGAGGGCTGGTTATTATTAAAGGGTTATTTAGTTTTATGGAAATTTTACAAAAGAGTTCATTGGATTCTCCAACAATTTATCAGAGAGACTAGGGAAGTAAGTGTAAAGATAGAAAAACATAAAGCTAAAGAGTTAGGATGATCTATTGGAGGAAAAAAGCAGAGAACTTCAGCAGAAGGATCATGTTTGACAAGTGCTTAATTTCCAGAAACACAGTTACTGAGTTGAATGCCCCTTGCAGGGAAGTCTGTGCCTGCTGACCCCATGATGGCACCTGGTGGTGCCTCTCCAGACCAAGGTGGCCAGGGAAGTTGTGATTACATAACAAGATTGTTCTTTGAATTCAGATTTTGTTATCAGTCTGAGTTGTTTTGGGGCAGTGACCCATTATTTCCCATGGTCTTTATATTGAGCAGATGGTAAATGTGACTTTGTTGGTTTGGTTGACTACAAAATCATAAGTAATCTCTCTTGAAGTTCCAAAATTGTTGAAGACACACCTTTTATAAGTCTTTAACAGGAATCAAATGTATAAATCCTTAAACCTAAAGTGTATTTGGATTTTTCCTGAGTGCTTCCTTATCTCTCTCATTTGAGGATAAATAATGATGAATATTATTTTTTGAGGGGAGGGGAAAGGGAGAAGCTGGAGGAGAGGCTTTGGTTTTGTTGAAAATAAGCAAAAGCCAGAATCATTGAAAATCAATATTCCCTTTCTTTCATGAAACAAACAACAACAACAACAAAACCAAACACATCCTTAAAACAACACGAAAGCAAACGATTCCTATGCATTTTTCCCTCTCCAATATTAAAAGTACAAGGAAAATCTGGGGCTTTTAAAAATATTTGACTAAATTCTCTTAACTGCTACCAGGAATACCTCATTTTTTGGTCATTTCTTCTATCTTTGAATAATAAAGTGATCTTTCAGTACTTGGTCTGAGAGAGAAAAAGGTGTAAAAAGCTAATATATGAATATATGGGTCTTACTCTTTTCAGGTTAGAAAGACAAAAATATTCATCATTTAAGATAGACCTTCATTTACAAACTAATTTTCTTCTTTATGATATCATTTTTACTAATGCTTATTGTTTGCACTTCATTGTGTAGCGCAAAGCCAAGATCTTTCTAGTTTCATTAGACCCAGGAGGGCTCATGTGTTCTATGAACTGGGAACTTAATCACCATATTGGATGTTGCAGAACCAAGTTGTGCCCCAATAACCAGCAAGTCATAGTGTGATGGGTTAAGCTTTGTTTTGGAGTTTTCCAGGGATACAGTGTTGTTTCCACAGTTTTAATTTAAGACTCTTAACCTAGGGTTCTCTGAGTAGTTTTCCAGAGATGGGCTTGGTGTGCACGCTCGTGTTACACGGTGCACTGGAGTTAAGTATCGATGCATGGTGTTGCTGGGTGCCAGGGCAGCCCTCAGTGTTAAATATCTCTTCAGGAAAAATGTATTTACACACATGCTGACAGTTCATTTCCAGGTGGGAGCCTCACGTCTGCTCCATATTCTGCAACTTCAATCTTTCCACTGTGAAATTTTAGACAGCTTGTCTGCAGAGGCTCAGCCAGACCTATTAATATTTATACATTCCATTCACACTCCAGTCAGAGCATATAAGTTGCAGATCTTTCTGATTTGGAAGCTATTAAGATTCATGACCCTTTTAGCTATTTACTTCTTGTGGTCTAGGAGCCTTTGCAATCAGCTTACACTTAAGAAGAAAGCACAAATCATTACTGTTCAAATATTGTCCCACATTGTGACCATTTGTAGCCCATCAAAGGGGTGTTAAGAACTTTAATGCATTCATTTATCTCAAGACACAGGTTATTAGAAGAGGCATTCTTCTCTTGGAAAGAGATAGAAGTGTTACTTACACCAAAAATTACTTTTTTAATTCCAAATTAGTGACTCTGACTGAAGCTTCATATGTTATTAAGAAGTAATATCTAATCAATTTTTCTTCTTTAGGGCAGACATTGATTGAACAAATGATGGGGATGATGTATTGAATAGGAGAGAACAAAAGACTATTGAATGTTTAGGTGTGTATTAGGCCTGTCTCTGAAGAAATCTCTTAACATATTAATGTTTATGTGTCTCTGACTTACAAAATACTGTGAAATTGGAGATAGTTCTTATATTTCATTAATTTGTGGGATTATGATATATTTTATTAGCATTTCAAAGTCAGTTAACCCTCTTCTATCAAAATAGTCTTTTCCTACTGAAAAATAAGGCAAGAACATTAAAAGAAAATGGGTGGAAGGAAAGGAGAGAGAATGTTTTAGATATGAAGAAATGGTTTAGATACGAGTTGTCCCCCAAAAGCTCATGTAAGAGACAATGCATGCAAGTTCATAGGTGAAATGATTGGGTTATGAAATCCTTAACCTAATCTGTGCATTAATTCACTGGTATAGAGTAACCGGATGTAACTGTAGGCAGGTAGGGTATGTCTGGAAGAAGTAGATCACTGGGAATGTGTCTTTGGGATTCATATTTTGTCCACAGTGAACAGAGTTCTGTCTGCTTCCTGTTCCACGTTCTTAGTTGCTTCCCTCTGCCGCACTCTTCTGCACTGATGTTCTACCCACCTTGGGCCCAGACCTATGGAGTTGGCCATCTATGGATTCAGACCTGAAACTGTGAGAAAAAAATAAACTTTTCCTCCTCTAATTGTTGTCAGGTCTTTTGGTCAGAATGATGAAAATGCTGACTAAAAACAGGGAATAAGTATTTGTTTGGTGTTTATTATAGGCTAAGCATTATATATTTATTAATTATTTTGAGTTTTACAAAATCCAGAAGGTAGCTCTTATTATCCATATCAATATATATATATATATATATTTTTTTTTTTTTAAACCAGAAATGAAACCTTTACTAAAGAGGTCAAGATAGCACATTCAGTGAATCAAATTCTAACATGATCACTTTATGATATTGCCAAAACCTTGCTCTCTAAATACTATTTTATTTACATTTCTTAAGGAATACCATGGTGTGGTCCATCAAAGAGCATATTCTGGATAGACTTACTACTTACATGGAATGTTTCTCATGCAAAATGTGAGGTTTTTTAATTTCCAAAATAACCCAGGACAGCTTGTTTGCTTTTGGTTAATCTTTTATTTCCTAATCTTCAAGTCAAAACAAAATAAAAACCCAGAGATAACTCCTTTATTAAAACCAGGATCACCTCCACCATCACCTCCTTCATCATCATCTCTACCAGTATTGTTTCCACCCCACCAACCACATGCAGGGAAAATTGTTAAATTAGACCAAAGCAGTTCTTATTTTATTTCCTGGAATTAATAAGTAAAATATATCTTATATTTGGAGTCAAAGACCAAAATGCTTGCAAGCACAAACTTTTGGAGAATTTTTACCAACATATTTTTTTTTAAAGAGAGAGAGGGAAAGAGAGAAAGAGAGAGAGAGAGAGAGAGAGAGAAAGAACAATTTTAATTTAGTTTTTCATGTGGCTTTCGTTGTTCCCAGACTTCATTGTGTACGTGGTGCTGGGGTTTGACATTGTGTACTTGCACATGCTGGGCAAGTGCTGTAACCGCCGAGCCACTGCTTCAGCCCCTTACCAACATATCTTTATATTGTAAAATGTTATTTAAAATAGAATCAACTGTGGCTGGAGAGGTGGCTCTGCCGTTGGAGCGCTTGCCTGGCATGCGCAAGGACTTGGGTTCAAACCCCAGCTCCACATTCATGACTAAGTGTCTGAGAAACAAAGGCCAGATGGAAAACTAAATAAAATTGATTCTCTCTCTCTCTCTCTCTCTCTCTCTATTCTCTCCTTGTCTCTTAAAAGTAAATAAATAAAAATAAGAAAATAAAAATCACCTGCTTAGTTGATATTATTTTTGTTTGTTTTGAAGATGAGTCATGGTCAAGTGCGTGATTTCCTTAGCTCCAGACTGCCTTCGTATTCATGGCAACAGAGGGGATGGTAAGTCTCTGCTTTCTTGATTATGTCTCACTGCTCAGGGTCTGGGTTCAGGGTTTGTGGGAACCTGTAGCCCCACAATGGCTGAGCTGAATTTTCTTTTGGAAGAACTGGGGAAAAATCAATCCTCCACAGTGAGCACAAGGCCTTAGCATCAGCCACCTCAATTATCAAAAGACAGAACAAAAGACAGTGATTCATGTTTAAATTTATTCAGTGTTTAGTTAACTCTACAACACATTGAAACAGGTAACATAAACTTGAGGGAGAAAGTTTCTTTTCTATTAAAAATAAATAAACAAATCAAGAACAAAAAGTCATTCCATGCCCAAATCAAAACCTGCTTTGAAGTGTATTTCCGTGGGAAAAAGACAAGTTTTTGACATTTTGCTTTTGCTGTGTGTGTGTGTGTGTGTGTGTGTGTGATTTCTACCTCTTTGCCCATCTGGTTTTTTAAGAGTTGGTGAAGGATGCGGGACTGATGGGATTAAATAAGTTCTTTTGAACTTGATTTTATTTTCCATTTCCATTTATGTTCTTTCTCTCACATCACCTGGCTTGGTGAGAGGCAGTAGCTGTTTGATGAAGACCAGGTCTATCCTTGAGGACCATTCTTTCTTCTTTGAGGATGAAATTGAAAGACAAGATAGTTCTGTTTTGTTCAAGTGCTGGCACTCAAAGCCTGCGAGGCCACTTCAAGACAACTTGGGCAGGTGGTCATCCATGTTTTGGCATTACCCCTGGATAACAAAGTATATATACATTGGTTACTGATGGTTTGATAATGTTTCCCCCTCAATTCTATCTCTATATACTTCTAATAAAAAAAATTCCCAAAAAATA
The DNA here is from genome assembly GCA_004027875.1 of Aplodontia rufa. Classification (NCBI taxonomy): domain Eukaryota; kingdom Metazoa; phylum Chordata; class Mammalia; order Rodentia; family Aplodontiidae; genus Aplodontia; species Aplodontia rufa. Next base: position 49,402 of record PVKS010012252.1, read on the forward strand.
AAAACAACTTGGGCTTTGTCATGTTGAAGAAAAACAATGCAAGTTTTGTTCAATGCTTGGTACAAGCCTAATTTGGTCATACCTAAAATTTCCTGTCAGCTTCCTGTTGGTAGGTTAAAGGCGGTAGGTGCTTAATCTGTTTAATCCTTAAAGTATGTGCCCCAAAAGGATTTCACGTGATAGTCAAAATGGCTCTTCCATGCATATTTTCACAAGAAGAAGGCTTAAGTGGTATTTTGAAATATCTTCAGTCATCCCTTTATCCACCTCAGTTATTCTCATTTCAACAGAGCCATTTGTACCTTGTCAGAAATGTTCAAGGGCAGAAGCATTCTAATTGGAAATTTAAAAGTAAGAGAGAAATGAGACAGGCTTATTCCCCAACTGTGAGCACAAGGCCTTAGCATCAGCCACCTCAACTATCAAAAGACAGGACACTATAGTGACTCATGTTTAAATTTATTCAGTGTTTAGTTAACTTTACAATACATTGAAATGGGTAAAATAAACTCGAGGGAGAAAATTTCTTTTCTATTTAAAACAAATACACAAATCAAGAACAAAAAGTCATTCCATCCCTAAGCAAGTTCTAAGAAGCCAACGATACCTTAGAAACTAAAATAAAGGCAAATATCTAGCAGATTTTTATCAACCGTTATTGTAAGTTGTTAATTGCATCACCCGGTTCTTATGAAACAAAGTCATAATTCCAAGTTGGGTGCTTCAGAGATCAGGCTCTTCCTTAACCATCCTGTTAAATGGTTTCTCTGACTCTCCTGCTGCACCCACCGACCCTCTCTCCAGGCCAGCCAGTTGCCTCTCACTGCGTTTTTCTGTTTTGGTACACCTGTTCCCATTTTTGGCTCTCTGTTATGTGATGGTCTCCAGCACTGGGCTGCCACTTTTCAGAATGGGACTAGCATTTTACACATTACAGTAGTTAAGCCATTAATTTATAGTTTCCATCAACTCAGCACATGGCTGTCTCTTTATAAATATTTGTTTAGTGAATGACTACTGTACTGAATAATTACTATTCTATCACCTTATGCTTTATTGCACATTTTTGGAGTATAGAAGCTTCAGAAATAGAATCGATGGTTTTAATAATTTCCAGACTTTACACAGAAGGAAAAGACAGTTAAAGAAGTCCCTGCTTGAAAAGGACTTTCAGGACTTTCAACTATCATGCAAAACAGGAAGAGGAATAGCTCCTTGTGACAGTTAAATGAACCCGTGGTTTTGTGAGATATTTGCTAAGAAAAACGATTGCATTTTGGGATGCAAATATGTTTGATACTTAGTGTGGTGTTGTGCCTGTTACAGCAGGACTGGATCAGCAATTTTTAAGAAAATACACATCTCCATTTCAGTGAAGGTTTTCTGAACTTCATATTACATTGATTCACCAAAACAAGCAAACAAACAAAAAAATAGGTTCTTGAGCACCCAAATTCCTTCTTGCATCTCTGCCACTGCCAATAACATTGTTAGTGATTGTGGAGTGATTACTTGATGACTTGATGTCTTAGTCTGTTTTCTGCCGCTAAAACAGAAAACCTGAAATTTGGTAACTTATAAAGATCAGAGATTTGGGGCTGGAACGGTGGCTCTGCGGTTACGGTGCTTGCCCAGCATGCATAAGTTTGTGAGTTCAAATTCTGGCACTATGTACACAACTAAGGGTCAGAACAACAAAGCCACATGAAAAATTAAATAAAATTAATTCTCTCTCTCTTTCCAAAAAAAAAAATCAGAGATTATTTCTTGCGGTCTGGTGGCTGGGAAGTCCAGTAGCTCAGGGCTGGCATCTGCTGAGGGCCTTCTTGCAGCACCAGAACATGGTGAGGATGTGGAAGTGTGTGAGTTTGGGTCTCACTTCTTCTTTTTATGCAGCCACCAACCCCATCACGGAGCCTCACCTTCAAGACTTCATTTAACTCTAATTGCTACCTCCCAAAGGCCCCACTTCCCAATACCATCAACGTATGAGTTTGGGGATAGAACACATGAACTTTCTGAAGGACATCTTCAAACCACAGCACACGGCTTGTTGAAGTTGTGTGGATGGGAAGCACAGGGCTCAAGGTCCTAACGCAGTGCCCTTTGTTCCACGTGTTGTCTCCGGGCTAGAAATACTGGGTCCTGCTTTCTGCTTTACCTACTTCAAGGGACAGTTATAGTTCATGAATTAAGAACCCCATCACTGTAGGTAAGTGAATTATAATATACAAAAATGAATGGCATTAATCTTGAATATTAAAAAGCTTTCTTTTGATTGGAGAGGAGGCTCAGTAGTGGAGCACTTGCCTGGCATGCATGAGGACCAGGGTTCAGTCCCCAGAACCACATACACTACTAAGTGAAGTAAAAACAACAACAAAAAAAATGGATGAAAAGATAAAACATTAACTCTCTCTTTCTCTCACTAGCTCTCCTTTAAAAAATAAAATAAAATAAGCTTTTTTCTCTGTATGCTCAATGAGGCAAATCTGGCCTCTTTAAGTTTCTTAAACAGCCTCATTCTAAATTTAAAAAAAAATAAACTGCATGAAAAAAATCCCCAAATACCTAAATTGTGAAAATAAAATAAGAATTTGTGTTTTGTTGATATTTAAGATAGAGAAACTTGTAGAAAACTCAGTGTGATGAGAAATGAGATTGAAGAGATCTTTGCAAATTTCAAATAGGATTAACTTTTTTCCTTTCCATTTGATCAGCCTGCCTCTATCCACAATGATAATCCTTTATTTTTCTGCTTGGTTGAACTTCTTTCCCTCTCAACTTCAGCATCTTAACTAAGAGAAAATTTTTGGTGGAGTTGTTTCCTTATCAGATTACTAAAAAACCTGGGAGATGGGGACTAAAAATTGTGCTTCAGTGATCACTTTATTTTCTGTATTATAATAGAATGACTGATTCTCCTTTGTGGTATAACTGGATCCTAGAAGAAAGAATAGGGAACCTTCTCAAAACTATCTTTCAGCCCAGTGTGGCCAATGAGACCTAAGGAGTAGCTATGTGTGGGGCTTCTGAAACCTATTCTTTTTTTTCCATTATTTTTATTCAGAAATTTATTTGTTGAACAATCACACAATCTTTTAATGAAATAATAGAATGTTTGTATAGATTCTGAAGATTAGATTTACCCTCAAGAGTGTCCCCCCAATTACCCACCGTTATCCCTCACCTCCCCTTCCCAAAGCGTCTCTTAAAATGTATTAGGTTGTATAACATAACACCTTATCTGGATTTAAAACATGATAATAGACCACCTTTCTCAATGGCCAGGGTCTAGTTCCAGCCTCCACAGATGAGTGAAGACATTTGACCCTTGGCTCTCTGGGTTATGCTTATTTCACTCAGCATAATTTCTTCTATAGCCATCCATTTACCTTCAAAGGCTGCAATATCATTGTTACTGATTGCTGAGTAAAACTCCATGGTATATATGTACCACAGCTTTTGGATCCATTCATCCAGTGAGGGACATCTGAGTTGTTTCCATGATTTAGGTATTGTAAATTGAGCTGCTATGAACATAGATATTGCTGTGTCACTATAATGTGCTGATTCTAAATCCGCTGGAAAATTACCCAGGAGAGGAATAGCAGGATCGTATGGAGGGTTCATCCCTAGTTTTTTGAGGATTCTCCACACTGCTTTCCAGAGGGGCTGTACCAGTCTGCAGTTCCACCAACAGTGTGTTAGTGTCCCTATCTCTCCACAGCCCCTCCATCATCTATTTCTTATTTTCTTCATTTTTGCCATTCTGAATGGTGTGAGGTGATATCTTAATGTAGTTTTCATTTGCATTTCTCTGATTACTAGTGATTTGGAGCACTTTCTCGTGTATTCATTGGCTTGATCAATGTCCTCTGTTGAGAAGGTTCCATTTAGCTCTTTGGCCCATTTATTGATTGGGTTGTCTGAAACCTATTCTTAAAGGAAGGAGTAAATTCCTTATTCCCACTCCCTTTCTGCATCCTGCTGCTCAGAGGATGGAACCACATGGATCAGGGCAGAAGCTTATGGCTGGTGGATAAATGGGAAAGGAGCCACAGTGTTTTGGACCTTGCAAGGCAGGGCTGCCCTATCAGCTTTTCATTACCACTACTGGAAAGAAATGAATGTTTACATCATTGAAGGCACTGCCATTTTTGACCTATGAAAAAGGTAGGCAAATTCACACATCTCCTCATACAAATTCAGAGAAGGTGGAAGATTATTTTTAGTTTGAACAGGTTTTGAAACAAAAATAGGATCAGAAAATTCTCTTATGCATGTATTAAACATTTTACTGTGGCTAAACTTAAAATCGTGTCTTGACTAATTGCTGATGGACAGAAGCAGAGCATGCACAGCTATGTGAATCAGCAAGGAAACATTAGGTATTCTAGTTTTCTACACTCATTTCATTCCGATCACATTTATTTCAAGCAATGGGCATTATTGATAGACTCTCATTAAGACAATAAGAGTCTACTATCTTATTTTTCTTGCTTTTGAGAGAGCATTTGATGACAATGGGGAATGCTATGTTCTTAGGAGGAGGATTTTAGAGGGAATGTCTGACCTGCTAATAGTTTGAAATGATTTTAAGCCAACCTCAAGTTGCAGTAAATCTCAAACCTTATTGTTCAAATTAAACAAATGTTCATGCATGACTTTACATTTGGGTTATGTTGAAAGGTTTAAAGAAGTCAAACTCTCTCTATTTGCTGATGACATGATCCTGTATCTGGAAGATCCAAAAAACTCCATCAATAAACTGCTCGAACTCATAAGTAGATTTAGCAAAGTAGCAGGATACAAGATCAACACGCATAAATCAATAGCTTTCCTATATACCAATAATAACAGGACTGAAGAAGAACTCAGGAATACAGTCCCTTTCA
>PVKS010012253.1:0-54312 GCA_004027875.1 Aplodontia rufa
GCAACATACATATAAACATATTGTATATATATTTCTCAATAGAATTATGCTAAAAATTTTCAGAATATTTTCCAATGTTAAGGAAAATTTCAAAGTGTGCTTCTTCCATGTATTCCCAATCACCACACTGAAAACTAACATTATTTCAGGTTGTAGAACTATTGCCGGGAAACAAGTATAAATCTTGCCTTGTACTATAGCAAAACCTCCCCCAGAGCTTCTCAGCAGTCCATCAAACACCAGTCTAGGACATAAAAGTCAGTGCATCTGAATGAAACCACCACACCTCTCCAGTAGAGTTCGGTATCTGATGCATTTGGGTGAATTTAGATTGCTTCTAGTTTTCTCTGCTATAATAAGATTGTAAAAGACTTAAGCAGCCTCAGAGCAGCCTGAAAGCTTAATTCTGGTGAAATAGCAAGTGCCATCATTAACAATAACAAGTAATCCTGGGATCTATTACTACAGCCAGGCTCTTGATGCTTCATTATCATTGCTGATACTAAATAGTTCAGCAGAGAATCACATGGGAAGCTGTTTCTTTCAAATCACCATCATCCAAGGATCAACCATTATGCAAAAATATGAAATTTATGCTACTTTTAAATGATAGTCCACACACACATGGAGTTTTCAAAAGGAGAGCTAGGGTATAGAATACCATATTTTTAATTTTAAATGATGAGCCAGAATTTAAAAAAAAGTGAATAAGCCAGTTACTTTGGGATAAATGATAATTATTCATCAACTAATTGGGCAAAATATAATTATATACATTGTATTCTAATCACCTTCCTCAGAATCTGACAGTTATAAAATTTAGATTTGGCAACAAGAATTAGATTTCTAGTACAACTTGTCAAAAATAATCTTCCAAAAGTTGATCTTACAAGTGCAGATTTGGAGACAACATCGCTTTCATTTCTAATGATATAAGAAACTTATCAAAATCCTGAACTTTACCAGATATTGTGAATAAACCATTTTACATAGCAGGAAGCTTTCACGTGTTGTTTTGTTCTCTGGTTCTTTAGGATATTTACGAGGTCAGATTATCTTCTTTTTTAAAAAGAGGGACAGTGAGCGGAAGAGAGAAAGACAGAATCAACAATCAATTTTATTTTAGTTTTTCATGTGGCTTTCGTTACTCCGACACTTCATTGTTTACACTGTGTTTGTATATGTGATGCTGGGGATCAAACCCACATCCTTGAGCATGCCAGGAAAACACCATAAATGTCGAGCCACCACTCCAGCTCAGAATAACTTTGACAGAGTATGCTACATCTTAGATACAGGTAGACGATGTCTAAGAAAACCAGAAAAACAAAACACAGCTTATGTAGCTATAATAGCTTCACATTTGACTTAGTCACAAAATCTAGCTCTGTTTGAAGAACTCACAGAAAAAAGAACTGCTCCTAGAGTCAGTGACTGTGAAAGTAATATGTGACTATAAAGTGGAATTGTTCAGGAGTAAGTTTTTGTTGATTTTTATTGCCTGATTTGTGATTTTCCACACTTTTAAATATACATCATGATTCAGTCAGGAGATATGTTTGTAAGAATTAGAACTGATGATAGTATCATATCTGCCATTTAGTGACTTCACAAATGTAGATGTTTGATACAATTTATTCTCCCAAAATGTGTTTAAATGCACATCTAGCTTTTATAAAAGATGGCAAATAATTATGGAGCTTCCAGTCTTGATTTCTGTGAAATTTTGTGTAACCCTTTCACTAGACCTCAGATTTTTGAATGAATAGTAGTGGTAATTTCTCTATGGTTGTAATAATTCAGCTGTAATAATTCCACAAAACTACATTTCTAGGGGCTGGAGCGGTGGCTCAACGGTTATGGCACTTGCCTGTATGCACAAGTACACAGGTTCAAACCCCAGTACCCACGGGCACAATGAAGTGCCAGAGCAATGAAAGCCATGTGAAAAACTAAAAAATTGATTCTCCCTGTCTCTCTCTCTCTCTCTCTCCTCTTTCTCTCTCTCAGTCTCTCACTATCCTTCTCTCTTAAAAAAAAAAGAAAAGCTACATTTCAATGACTAAATATACTTAAAGCTCATCTCACAAAACAAAGTGACAGGAATTCTAGGTCAATGGGAACTATATTAACATGTGGAAACAAAGACATTTGAAACATGAAAAAATGGAGCGAGCAGGAATGGGGAGATAAAACATCAGATAAATTTAGGAAAATAGATATAAAAGAATAATTAGTGAAATATGATATGAGATAATACATCAAAATAATAGTAGTTCATTAAATCTGATATTATATAATACTAATACTTAACTTTTTTAGAACCATGATTTTACTATACCATACAGGAAATTGCTTCTGTCCATAGCATAAGCCTTTTTTATTCTATAAAGAATCTTGGCAGTGATGTTCCCTTAGTAGCAGAATAACCCAAAATTTAATGAGAAAAAAAATGCACTTTACATGAATTTTAAAATAGTATTTTCCTTTCAAAAGTCCATTTGATATTTATAGAGAGACTTCACTGCACAAGTAATGATATTTAGCCAGTTTAAAAATACAACGCCTCATCAAGATGAATGGATGGAAGAATTGACGAGATTCTAGAATGTTTATCATTGTAAAAATTGAGCTAATGCAATGGAGATAATAAAAATAAGTATTTGAACTTTGGGAAGACTATCTCGGATAAGTTAAATTCACAGAACTTTTAAATTACTAAAAATACACCCATGAAGAGTTTAACATTAGTTCATATACTTTCGTAGGAATTAGTTATTTTTCTCTGCAGAGCTAGAGAACAAGATGAATAAATAATACAGGGCTGTGTCAAAAAGGAGGTAGGGAAAGGTCATTTTGGAAACATGCCACACTACTTAATAAGAAGTAGTCCTTATCCATCAAGCATGTTGGACAAGCAGAGATGATGGGAAAGCCTAAATATTGGGAAAGAATACAGGCCCTTGAAAATTGCGAAATGACTTGTCTAGTTCAGAGTCTCTTACAGTGCTTGGTGCTTGTAATATAACAAACGATACATGCAGAATGAAAAGAGGTGGAAACTAGACAATGAAAACCTTTTTCTTATTAGTACAATAAAAACTTAAACTAAGCATTCAATTATAATTTAAGGCAATTTTAAGACTTCCATGGTTTATTTGCAGCTTTTTGAAGACTGTCTTCCCTAAGTGTGAAGGCCTATTAGTCTCTGCCTTGTATTAGCACAGCGCTCACCATGATAAACATTCCAGAATCTCATCACTCTTTTTTCTGTTCATCTTGATGAGTCATAGTTTTTTAAACTGGCTAAATATCATTACTTTTGCAGTGAGGTCTCTCTATAAATATCAGAATGGACTTTCAAAGGAGAAATATTTTAAAATACATGTGTTAAATTATTTCTTTCTCTTTAAATGAGCTTATTCTTCTGATGAGGGGACATCAATGTGAAGATTCTTTCTAGAATAAAGGAGGCTCATTCTAGTGACAGAGAAACACAATTTCCTGTATAATGTAGCAAAACCATAGTCCTTATAAAGGTTAAGTGTTAATATTATGTATATCAGATTTAGTGGCCCATTCAGAAGTACTTTCTGTCATAATGTCGATTTTCATGAGGATCTAATATTAAATTTTTCTGTCTAAATATGTCCTTTATTTTCAAATCAATTCCCACGTATCAGCCATAGAGGAAACCTTTCTGTACCTTTTCATCTTTCTTCATGGCTCCGAATGTCATTGATAGTGAAAGCTCAATTTCACTTGGAGGGAAAAAAGCGATTCAACATCTACATTCCACCTTTGACACTGATTGTCCTGCCTATGCGGGCTATGTCCTTTGTTAATGATCAATGTTATTCAAGTGTTCCAGATACTCTGTAAAATTAAGGTACTATTTGAGAAACAACTAACATTATAACCCAATCACATTCTACAATATACATTAACATTAAAGACTGAGGAATTCTTCAGCAAAGAAAACTGACTTATAAAATCAGAGTTTCACAATCAATTTAATTCAATTTAAATCAATTTAATTCATAATATCTGCTTATTTCCTATGCATTGTATAGAATGCACATGTCAAATATTGCTTTGCCCTGGAAACTGCATTTCTTTTGTCTAAAAGAGTATACTTCTCAATTCTCAGACAACTGGTAGAAACTTTGATTCTACCAGGCAATTCATACTATTTTCTGAGAGGTAAAGGTTTAATATGGTTCTTTTTTTAAAGAGAAAGGGACAGTGAGAGGGAGAGAGAGAGATTAAGAGAGAATCAATTTTTATTTAGTTTTTCACGTGGCTTTCCTTGCATCAAAACTTTGTTGTGTACCTGGTTCTGGGGTTTGAATTCCCATACTCACCAATGCCAGGCAACTGATGTAACCACTGGGCAAGCGCTACAACCTCTGAGCCATCACTCCAGCCCCTAATATGGTTCTTTTAGAAAGGATTTGATATTTATCAAGATTTTCTAAAGAGACAATGTTTATACTGAGTTAGACATGCCAATTTTTGTTTATTAACTATATTTTAATGTTCATTGGAGCACCATTATACCAATGCATATTTACGTATTCTCTAATGGTTTATTTAATGCTACAAAGACTGAACTGAGTAGTTGTCAAGCTTGTGGATCATAATACCAAAAATATTTACTAAGCACTTTACAGATATAAAATAGCCAAGTCAGCTATCAGATGAAATCACAATGCAGTACATGAGGCCCTGGATTGTAGAGGAGAAATTTTTTTCTTCTTACAAGAGAATGCTTTTTAGTAACACACCTTTGATCCCAAGAAGTGATGACAAATGTTGCTTTTGACCCCTGCACTCTTAAATTTCCAAGGCAAACGTGAGATATAATGCCTTCTTCAGTAACAACAGTGAAAAATTTCCAAACACAAAACCCATTTGTGTTGACTTCATGTCTGGGATCACAGAACCCTACATTAGTATGTCTCCATGTCAATTTATTTGTTAATCTGTAATGTTAAATAAGGCTTCTGACAACTTGGAAGAAGTTGATGAATCTGTGAACAGAAGAAATTGGTATTTGGTACTACTGCACCAGATGCTAATGGGATCAGAGTTTGAGTCTCCTCCTTTCATTTATCAAGGGATATTGCAACATAATTAGTTAAACTCAAACAAGCCTTTTGACATGTGTGCCATTCATGCGAAGGAGAATTGAGATAGCCAACAGGAGTGGATTAGTGCAGATACCTCACTTCTCAAGAGACTGGACAAGTAACATCATTCCTCTACAGGAAAAGGGGCACATTTATATAGAGACAGCTAAATTATTAAGGCTCAGTTACACACATTTCAAAACAGTCCTTTAAAAATAATTGCTGTCATTATTGTAGTAATCTTTCAGAGAAATGACAGGCTGTGGATTTATCTTCTCACTTTTAAAATTCCATCACCCATTTCTCTAAAGTGAAAAAAAAGATTCAAGTGACTTAACTCTCCAAAGAGATAAATCACATTTATATTACATATTACTTTAATATCTTTTCACTCTGTTAATTATTTTTTGGAGATAGTACAAATTTAAGATCATGTTAATGAAATTAGTGATTAATTACTCTGTCTTATTTGAATTATTCACAAAAGTGAATATCATATCTGTAAAAAATCTCAAGAGTGTAAAGTAACTTAATATATATTTTCCAGGTTTTATTATTAGTACTTATGATAAAAAGCAATTTTTTTCATAAAATTGAGATAATAATAATAAGTATCTTCATTACCTAAGAAAGACTTTAAAATTAAATTTTAGCTGAGTATTTGGTTTTCCAACCTGTCAGTTAAGTAAGTTACTGCAAGGTTTTTGGTAATACCAAACATAAGAACATTAACTGCTTTGTTATATGTGTATTTCACATGCACCATTATAAGATTCAATAAACAATTATAAACTCAGATTCCAGAAACATAAAGCACTCAGTTGAATTTTTCTTTTACTATACACACTATCAGAGAGAACAGATAAAATGTAGGAGAACCAATTAAGTTTGAATTATGGAAGCACAACTTGTAAATATTTGGAATAAATATGCCACAAAAAATACATGTGGTATGTTAACTATAACATCAACAAACATGAAAAAAATACAAAATTTTTCTAAAATGTAACTTTATTTTAGTGTAAAGAAGTCAGATTTATGATCTTCAGATTCTGTGAATTCCAAGATCATGAATTAAAATCGACATGTCAGCAAAGCTGTGATCCCTTCTGGAGACTGTGGGGTAGAAACTTTCTCCTTGCCTTTTCCACTTTCTAGAAGTCCCCCACTTTCCTTGGCTCACAGCCTAATTCTTCTACCTGGAGCCAGTTAATGGCATCTGTTCGGCCTTTATTCTGTACTCACCCCTTTCTTGATCACAGACTTAATAATTTCTTGCTTTTAAGGATCCAATAGGAATGGGATCAGCTTGAACCTACTCTTAAAATCTGGGATAATTTCCCCCTTCCTTAGACTCCTAATTTAGTTGAAAAGGTAAAATCCTTTTATATATACATATACATATATATGTATGCGTATATATATATATATATATATATATAGAGAGAGAGAGAGAGAGAGACAGAGAGAGAGAAAGAATCAATTTTATTTAGTTTTTCATAAATTTTCGTTGCTTGGACACTTCATTGTGTACGTGGTGCTGGGATTTAAACCCTCATACTTGCACATGCAAGTCATGCACTATAACCACTGACCAACCACTCCAGCCCCGTAAAATCTCTTTTTTGATATAAGATGCATGTTGACAGATTCCCAGGATTCAGACTGAGATATCTGTGGAGGACCATAATTGTGCCACCAAATTGTTTACAAAAGATGCAGGTCATGACTGAATCTAGAAACCTTTGGTCTGGACCATTGATTCTTTTCCATCATGACTGAAGAAGAGGTTCACCTGAGGAGCATGCAGTCACTGTTCCAGGCCATCATGGAGCAGGACATAGCATTGGTGGGTGATAAAGTCTCCCCAGTCCCCCAATGTACAGGTGACCTCAACATATGGTAGGATAAGTGTTGGCAATCTATCAACTGCAGATCACATTAGGAGAGCTTATTGTTAAGTTTTATTTTGTTTAAATATTCATTATATTTGTTTTCTTTTATCAGGGGTTGAATTGAGCAGTATTTAACCATTGATCAACATCCCCAGCCCTTTTTATTGTGAGACAGTGTCTCACTAAGTTACTCAGAGCCTCACTAAATTGCTGAGGCTGGCTTTGAACTTGTGATCCTATTGCCTCAGCTTCCTGAGTTGCTGTGATTACAGGTGCGTGCACCATGATCAGCCAAATATTATGATTTTTTAGATGTAATTTGTATATAAAAATTTATTCTCTAAATGTTAAATTTATGTTTATTTTAAAAAAATACTATTCAGAAAATCACGCAACCATCATACTTCCAGAACATTTTTATCACACCAAAAAGAAGTTCTGTACCATTCAGCATTTACCACCCATGTGTCCTTTCCCATAACTCCTGAAAACCAATTTACATTTTCTACTTAGACTTAACCACTCTGGACATTACATGTTAATAGTATCATGCAAACATGTGGTTTTTCATGCTGGGTCTCATCTACATTGTACCATAAACCATAACTTTATGTGGCTTAATGAAATTCAAATTTAACTGGACTTCTTGTGTTTTTAGAGAAGAAATCTGTTAACTTTGCATACTAGTAAAATTACAGTGTCAAAACAGGTCTGAGTTTTGCTGTTTTGCAAAATAACCATTTTTAAATGTTTCCTCATTTTATCTCCACATTCTTTTTAACACTCAAGTAAGGCACAGAAAAATATGAAAGACTGAGAAGATTCTTAATGGCATGCTTTATAATGCTTTATAATCGACCAGATGTCTGGTCAATCCTAGATATCTAACTCTCCCTTCTCTCCTCCTTAAGGAATCCTCAATTTTTATTTCCCAGGTTTCTGTGGGGGAAAATGTGGCATTGTGAGTACTGATCAAAGGGATACAAGCAGCATTGTTGTATTTGACTTAGAGGAATTGTTTTTGGATAGGTTATGTGCTCTTTGCAAAGGTAGTATCATGGCTGGAATTTGAACAGTCTTCTAGGGTCATGGGGAAGATACCAGCAACATTTTTTCATAATGGTCACGGTGCCTCTATGTAAGGCTGTGTTGTTTACTTCTAGTTTGCATTTTGGCAAGAGAAAATGATTCTTCTGCCTTATTTAGCTGTTATAATTTGAGTTTTAAGATACAGATGAACATAATCTTTGTCTTACATAAGGTAGCCAAGTGTGCACAGATACACATACACACACACACACACAATAAAGTATCCTTTTATGACTTAAATCTTATCTTGGTATATGGATTACTGTAAATCATTTTTTGCTAATATATAAATCATAGACATACCTATTTATTCAAATTTTATGCTTAGAGGACATTTGCAAGGATATTGAAAATAATTGCAGAATAATTAATCTTTAATTGAAGTTCATTATAAGTATGTTGAGTTTGAAACGTCTATTAGGTCTCCTACAGAGATGTCAAGGAAGAAGTTGGATGTATGATTCAGGAGTTTCAATGAAATGTTTAAGAAGGATGAAGTATGGTCTGGTGTAGGTACCAATAAATGAATGAATGATTGATGAATGAATAAATGACCTCTCTCTTCTAAAAAAAATATGTTTCCCAATGTTATCATTTTACCACACTGGTATTTGGGAAACCTTGAGTAAGTTTCAGACTTAGACTCTGTGTCTTCTTAATATTTTATTGGATAGTTCCTAAGAAAAGAATATTATCTTATATAACAAAACAAAATTATTTGAAAATCAAAAGTTAAATATTAATAACGTACTATATCTTAATTGAGAGTTCCTATTCAGACTTCACTACCCATCCCATTTTCCCTGTTCCATCTGATGTAGATGCATCTTTTTCTTTTCTTGTGTAAAATATTCTGATTCCTTTTGTATCTGACTCTCTCCCTGTTCCAAATTCAAAAGTGGAAAGAAATTTATTTTTGAAAAGATTTTACTTATGAATTAAGAGTTTTCATCTGTTACTAAAACTTAGATGTTAAAAACCTATTTCTGGACCTCTGTTACTTTCAGGGTTGTAGTAGTGTCTCTGAACTGGCTTTCCCCAAGTGTATATCTGAGAATGGTCCCATGGTCCATTTAATATTCTTTTTTAATATTCTTTTTTACTAGGTATCATCTACACTATGCATACTGCTATCCATGTGATCTACCTGAACTTCTGTTGCATACTTTAAAAAGAAGTGAGAAAAAAATTTTAAGATATAATAAGGAATAGTGACTGGTAAGTTTTGTCCAGGATAAAGAGATTCCTCCTTGGCAGAACATGGATGGTGTGTGATTTTCTGGATAAGAGGAAAGCATCCCTCCAGTGGCACTATTTGTTCACTGTACAGACACTGCTTTGTGAACACAATATTTTGTTAGACCTGACATGTGATCTGCTCTTAAGTCTGAATAAGAATTGATCATGGTGCTGAAGTTGTTTTGCTGCTGTAAAAGCTTACCATAAATTCAGTGGTTTAAAACAACACAAATGTAGTTTCTTATTTCTTTGGAGGTCAGAAGTATAAAATGAATATTATAAGGCTAAAATTAAAGTGCTATCAGGGCTGCTTTCATTCTGGAGGCTCTAAGCGAGAAATTGGAGTTTCCATTCCCAATTTTTAGTAGCTGCCCATGTTCTTTGGCTCCTGGCTCACAGCAGCAATCATATTTGTCCAACTGACCTCTACTTTTATTGCCAGATCTTCTTCTCCAACTCCCCTGCCTCTGTCTTTCTCTTTTAAGGATCCCTGTGATTATTTTGGGTTCAGCCAGATAATCCAGGATAATACCCTCATTTCAAGGCCCTTAAGTTAATCATATCTGCAAAATCCTTTTCTTGCTACGGAAAGTTAACATATTGATAGGTTCCAAGGATCAGAGGACTTGGGGGCTATTATCTGTTTACAGCACCAATCAAACCCAAATTGAAAGCTTCTCCCAAAGTACACTAAAATGAAACATAAAAACATTAATAGACTCGACCCTTCGAATTCACTATAACAATTAACCTGAATCATGATTTTTTTTTGTTCATTTTAGTAAGTTTTGAATTTTGTGGTGGTTATCATGATGATGATGATAATTATATTGATCAAGAAGTGATATAATCTATGGGCTATAGATAAGCAATGATAGGTAAACCTTTCTTCATTTTTCTAGGATAATTTTAAAGTTCATCTGTTCATGATTTTCTTTTGCAATTATAATACACAAGTTACTATGTCAACATGGCCATGAAAGATTTGAAATGGATTTATGAGTACTATAACCTATTTTATCCAATTAAAATATGTCTCTGTCTAAACTTGTGAAAATCAAACTACAAAAATGTCTGACTTATACCTCCCTCTGACCTTTAGCAGAATGTTCTATGCTCACAACAACAGTCTCAGTTGGGAAGAAGCGAGCTCATATATTTCACCTTTGGAGAAACCGAAACACATTTAAGGCGGAAAATAGCTTATTTTGGTTACTGTCAGAGTCAGAAATACACCAGTGTGACATTTTATTGAATTTATTGAAGTGCACGTTGCTTAAAACATGCAGATGGTAGATTCAAAACATTCTCATCTAAAGTGGTAGGAATAGAAAAAAACTAAGAAATTCTAAAGTAAACTCTCAAAAGTTCATTCCAGTAGTGAGGTAGGCAACTCTGACAGGCACTTTGCCCTGTTTCCTGTGCAAGATCAGATGAGCTGGATTTTTACCAGCTGTGTTTGTTTCAGCTCTCTTATGTCCCAGGTTAATAAGCTCAGTGTTGTTGCTTTTTATCTTCCGTAACTAAAGTAATTTTTTCCTAAAATGAAAAAGGCAAGAGGGGAATGGAGTGCAGGGGGTCAGGCATCAGTCCCATACTGACCCTAAGGCCACCAGCCTTTATGTGTTCTACTCATGTTATCCAGCATGAAAACAAAGGTATAGTACTTATTGACATCTGAAGTTAATTCAGAGTAGTAGAGGGACCAGAGAGACCGGGTGTCTTCAGTGTTGAGATCAAGAAGCACATCCAATTACGACATGTGGTGGAGGTGTATGGGTGTATGCTTTTTCTCTTTATACTATGAAATATCTACCACTTACTGCTTTCCAATTACCAAATTAAACAATTAAGTCAAAATTTAAGGCATGATAGTTCTTTACATAATTTACATTGGATGCAAAGCAAACAACTTTGTGTGCTTTGCCTGTGTTAATTCTTATTACACAATAACAACACTAATACAACGATAGCCACTTAAAATTGCTTTAATGAGATATGATGGATGTATAAACTCTGTAGGTATTTAACATACAACTTGATATCTTTGAAGGTAGGCATATACCTATAAAGCCATCCTCAGGACAAATTCAATAAACTTACTCTTCATTTCTGAGAGTTTCTTCCCACCCACCTTGGTTATACTTGTTTCTATATTTTGTTTTTACTTTTTTAAAAAAAAAAAAGATAGAGGGACAGTGAATGAGAGAGAGAAAGAATCAATTTTATTTAGTTTTTTTTTACATGACTTTAGTTGCTCAGACACTTTATTGTGTACGTGGTGCTGGGGTTTGAACCTGTGTACTGGCGCATACCAGGCAAGCGCTGTAACCGCCAGGCCACCGCTCCAGCCCCTTGTTTTTACTTTTATGGTATGAGAACATAAGATGCTCCCTCTTAGAACATTATGTTGTGAAATAAACCAAACACAGAAGGACAAATACTGCATGATATCACTTGAATGTGGAATTTAAAAAATCGATCTCACAGTAGTGGGGAATAGAGCTTTGTCTAACAGAGGCTGGAGAAGGGAGGGTAAAGCGACTGTGGGAAATGGCTGGTTCACAGATACAATGTTACATTTAGATGGAAGAGTAAGTTCTAGTGTTCTATCACCCAGAAGGGTCACTAAGTTAAGAACAATGGAGCATTGGCTCCGAGGTTGCAGCACATTCAGGAGCTTGCCTAGCATGGGCAAGGACCTGGGTTTGAACCCCAGCACCACGTATGCAGTGAGAGCCACATGAAAAACTAAATGAGAATTGATTCTCTCACTCTTTCACTTTCCCTCTGACTCTTTAAAAAAAAGAAGAAGAAGAAGAATGCATTTTACATTTCAAAATAGCTAGCAGGAAGGATTTGGGATGTTCTCACCACAAAGAAGGGATTAACCTTTGGGGCAGAGTTGATAATTACCCTGATTTGATCATTGCATAATCATACATGTATCAAAACATCATACTATACCCCACAAAAATATATAATTATGTGCCAAATAACAACAAAATAAAACCATTAAACTACCCTATTAGCAAAATTATAAGAAAAATATAGTATTATTAGTCAAAGTTATATGTCCCATAGATAGTTTATCTTGTATACATGAGAATTACTACATTGATAACTTATAATTAAGTTTATTAAATGCATTGAGCCAAATAAAGGTTTTCCTTTTCATAGAATTATTCAATTGAAAGAATATTGACTTAAATTTTATCATACACAAGACATTATGGCTTTAATCTAGATATTATCATTAGTACAATTTAGTTAAATATCTCCTGTCCACCTTGAAATATAAGAGGACAGAGGATATAGAAGAAAAAATCCAATCTATTCTTTGACCCCAAATGCCTATAGATATTGTAAATTTATAATATATTTACTTGCAAAACTTGAAATCTTGTAAGGATTTTGGACACTCAAAAGCAATGGAACTTGAGGTACCCCAGGTGTTTTTACCTATATTTTGAGAGACAGGAAAGCCCTGATTAATATCTGGGTTTCTGTAATAATTACTAATATTTAGTGTTTACTTTGAGCAAATCTGCATTAATCACATATTGGCCATTAATTAATTTCTTCTGAAATAAGTTTTTAAATTTTCTTTGCAATGCAAAAATCCTTTTCAAATTTTTACAGTTGCACATTGTTAGTAGACTTATGTTTAGGAATGCTGAAATATTCAATAATTTCTCTCAATTCACACTGTTCTTTCCTTTATTTATATGTAGCTTGATGAAAAATAAAAAAAATTTGTTAAATATTAATGCCTGAGTGAGATGCCCCTTATCTCAGAGAAACTTTTTGCCCAGCCTAGAGAGCTTCCACTCAAAAATGTTCATCTGTGCATGGTTTTGTATGTTTTTCTAAAGTAAAGTACAACATAAGTTATGCGGCTCACTTCTGTGCCAGATCCAAGTGCCAGAATATCTCAGGTCCAACAATCATTGGAATTTTCTTCTGCTGAATACATCAAAGCAAGATCTCATGAGTTTTCCAATAGTTTGCACCTGTGTTTTGTGAAGTTGTTATGTTGATTCTGGAAACTAAAGATGTAATAGAGGAAACCACGAAGTCCATAAAACTAGCTAATTCAGACAACACAAAAAAACATTTTATAAAGAAAAAGTGATTAGGAATAATAGTTAATTTGAATGCTTTTATAAATAGAATTAGAAAAAAAAGTCATAAACGTGCTCTTGAAACACCACTGTCCCTACAGCCCTGATAAAATGTATTGAAAAAGAAAGATGGTTCTCATCCTTTTCTGTAACACTCTGAGAATTTCTGTAACACTTTAGTCTAACCTGAATTACAATTTGACTAACAAATTTAACGCAGTAAAAGTAACAGAGCCAGGCAGGAGTTTTATATATCAAACTATTTGCACACAAGTCTAGAACACAGTAAATACCCCACCTTTCTAAAATGTGTTAGTGGCCAAGACTGACAGGGGATTGATAGAGAATCCCGAGACTAGAAATACTGTCAAAAGAGAGAGATCTAAACTATGACTATGGGTGATCAACAACAACAACAAAAAATGAAGACAAGGAGTGCAAATGTAATGATGAAATTCACTAATGATGCTGATTAAGTAAACAGTGCTGTAGGCCAGCTGCAGGGCTTTGCATACATTGTCCCATGAATTCCTCTCAGCTTCTCCATGAGTGCGTTCACCTTCATTGCGGTGGTTACGTACATTGCAATCACCAGCGATATCTAATTGAAACAGCAACAAAAGCCAAAACAAATAAGGGGGAGCAGAAAAAAATACAGCTATCCTGTCATCACCTTTGTCAGCTACAGATAATTAGCTAGAATTCGATGAATTTCAACAGATAAAATTCTTAGAGCAGCATTTTTCATAGAATAAATACCAAGTGAGTATTAACGATTATATAGTTTGCGCCCCAATTCAAGTAAAAATAATGTATATTTTACTCTACTTCCATCATCTTCTATGTCATCACAGCAATGTTAAACAGCAAGTATTTCAAAGACTTGAGTGTTGATATATCCAAAAGAAAATTTTTGGTAAAAAAAATGCTAATAATTTTTTCTTCAGTTTTTACGCAGTTGAAGACAAATAACAAGGAGAAGGAGAAAAACAAGAAGAAACTCTCCAAATTGGTCTTCATAAGTCATTCCAGAAATTTAGGGAATATTTTATATTTTGTGTTCATGTTTCTATCTTTATGTGATGTGAGCTTATTTCTTACATTATTTACAGTTCTTCAAAAATAAGAAATATGCTTTAAGAACTTTTATTAAAGCATGCATATTTTGATCAATCGTATCAGGCAAATTCAATATATTCATTCTATATTCCATTTGAAAGAGTGTCTGGAGGTTTTAAAATGTATAACTGCATTTGATCCACTGAACGTGGACAGTACATTCTAACAACAAGACTATATTCTCGGTCCAAAACATCCTAGTCTATTCCTACTAGTAAATCATAGCAAATATTCTATAGACAGATAATAGAAAGACAGATGTGTATGTATGCATCTATGTACCCCACAGATCTGGTTGGGCATGTATATATAAGTGAGATTTAAAAAAACTTTGCTTTTATTTTTCTTTACTTTAAAAGTTTTCTATGAACTTTAATTAGCCCACCTTGAGTCTTCTCACCCTGAAGCAATTGATAAAACATCTCATCCATTGTGTGGTGGTGTTGGGTTAAACACTAATCTATGCCTGTGGAAGCTTGCAGTGAGATGAGAAAAGAAGGTCTATAAAAGATTGTTGTAAGGAGGGGATTCTGGAGAGGGTACTGGCCACTCTCCTTACCTCCAGTCCTTCCTTGGGAGAGGATCTGAGGAGTGACCTTGTTTGTAAAGGAATATACTCATAAATGAGAAAGCCCTCTGTGTAGGGGACATACAGCCTATCCTACATACCCCTCCTGCTTGTAGGCAGGGTACAGCCCTCCATGGCATTTTGGCCTGCTGCTGCTGCCAAGGAGAAAGCAATAAAGTGTCCAAAGCCACTCCCTGACTCCTCCAAGTTCTTTCCTAGGAACTGGAAAACAGTGTGCTGGGGTCTTTGCAGCCCTGGGGTTGAATAGGCAGATAGCCTTTTTGAGGGAGACTATAATCCTATGATTTTGAATGTATATGTTTTACCCAAAGTGGTTTTTAAAACAAATAGTAGACATGTTTCAATTAGATTCATAACAGTAAATCCACCTAAAATAAAAAAAAAGGTTCCAGAAACAGCAGGTATAATTGGCCTAAATCATTAAATTGGTGATAAGGAACAGATTCAGATGAGCAGAGGGAGAAAACTGAGAACAACAAAGGGCAGACATCAATACCTCATGAAGAATTTGGGTGCCGGTAGCATGGGTCCATTCACACCAGAAAGTACTACACCATCACACTTCTGGTTACGAAGACAGAAGTTTGATTCCTCCCTCCTCTTATAGTTCAACACTGCTCTTGCTTAAGGTGCCCTTTTTCTGTAGGATGCTATTTCAAACATCTCTAACAAAGGTCATGCTAAAAGTGAAATGAAAATTCAAACCAAGTGCTTATTTAAACATCTCTTTAACTTTCCAGAAATGGTAAAGGCCTCTACTCTTGTTTAGACAGTTAATTCCATGCTAATTAACTAGAGAAGCTTTTATTTGGAGAAAAATTTCAGTTGCTTGCTGAATGATTTTTTCTTTGTTTTTTTTTTTTTATTGATGATATGTTATTTATTCACCCTGGGTCCTCTTAACTTTGGAAGCTATTTTCAGGATCTCTTGTAATCTCTTCAAGGATTGAGGAAAATATTTTTGTTTTGTAATAAACAGATTCAACTGTTTTGTCTGAAGTCATTTCCATTCTTCCACCTTGTTCCTCTTTCCCTCTGAACACTGGTTTTTGGTAACAATTTTGTATAAATGTTTTTTATTTAGGAAGGAAAAGGAAATGTCCTTTTGAATGATTTTGTATAGTGACCTGGAAATGACTAGTCTGAGAAATATTCTATTTTTGTAAAGCATATATTTTTTCCTCATTTAGATACTTGTATCTTTCAAATATTTCTTCAGGAAAACTTAAAATCTAAGGTAACTACATTTTTTCATGTATAACTATTTTCCTCAGATTCTTAAAGAGGTTGTGATGTTAGCATACAAATATATTTATATGTTTCAGAACTGAACTAAACTTGGAATGTTTTTTATCATCTATATAACACCTAGGCAAATACTTCATTGATTCCAGCTCTTATTACATTCAATATCCCGTTCCCAGTGTTCCCAAGCATCAGATAAACACATGTCTCAGAAAATAAAAGCATCGAGAGCAACCACCTATTACATAGAATTTGTTTTATACTAATTACTATTCTAAGTGCCTAAGTACCACTTTATGAAACCTGTGCTTTTATTTTCTCTTCCAGATGGCACAGGCAGACAGATTAACTGATTTGCCAATAATTGTACCTTATCCTCGATAAAACTGCCATCAAAATTAAGGCACTCTGCCTCCAGAGCTCAGTTTTTAACTTATATAGATTCTTTAAAGAGATGTTAATTTTATTTAATGGTTTTTAATTTTAAAATTTACATTCTTACAAATTCTTACCTTAAAAAAATAATAGTCATTTTAACAAGTGTAAGGTGATTATCTCCTTGTGGCTTTGATTTGCCTCTTCCTCGTAACTAGTGAGGTTGAACATTTTTTCATGCATTTGTTAACAGTGTATGGCTTCTATTTCTATTGAGAAATGTCTATTTAGGTTCTTGCCTATTTTTTTTTTAAAGAGAGAGAGGGGCAGTGAGAGAAATAGGGAATCAATTTTATTTAGTTTTCGTGTGGCTTTCCTTGCTCTGAGACTTCAT
This sequence comes from Aplodontia rufa, assembly GCA_004027875.1. Lineage (NCBI taxonomy): Eukaryota > Metazoa > Chordata > Mammalia > Rodentia > Aplodontiidae > Aplodontia > Aplodontia rufa. The sequence goes on from PVKS010012253.1 coordinate 17,202, forward strand.
GAGTACATGGTGCTGTTATTTGAACCCGCATTCCTGCGCATGCCAGGTACGCTCCATACCACTGAGCCACCTCTACAGCCTCCTTTGCCCATTTGTTAATTGAATTATCTAATTTCTTTCTGTAGAGTTGTTTGAGTTCCTTATGCAATATAAAATATTAGCCATTTACTAAACATTTACTTTTAAATATCCCCTCCCAATCTGCAGGTTGTCTCCAACAAAGTAAAAATCCTGTATACATAAAAGTATAAAACATTAATGAGGAAAATTAAAGAAGACATGAATGCATCCCCATGGCCATGGATTGGAAGAATTAATATTGTTTAAATGTTCATTATACATAAATCAATGTACAGTTTTTGTACTGTCTGTCCCTGTGTCATTTTTAATGGATATGGAAAACCAGCTTTAAATTCGTATGAGAAAAAAGACAACAAAATACAAATAGCCAAGGCAATTATGAAAAAAAAAGCTGGAAGCATCACATTACCTGATTTCAAACGATGCCACAAAATGATAGTAATTAAAAATAGCATGATGCTGGCATGGAAAGGTATATTAAGCAATGGAGCAGAGTGGAGAGCCAGGACAAAAACTCAGGCTTCAATAGTTAATTGGTTTTTTATTAAAGGTGCCAAAATGTACAACGGAAAAACAAGACAATGTCTTCAAAATTGGTGCTGGGAAAACTAGACATCCATATGCAAAATGAGGAAATTGGACCCTTATCTCAACCCACATAAAAGAAATAATTTAACATGCAATACATATTAAGCAGACTATCTGTAACTGTCAATCCACTTGGAGAAAATGGAGGAGGAAAAACTATACAATACTGGTCTGGGCAATGATTTTTAAGATTTGACCTCAAAAGCATAAGCAAGAAAAACAAAACTGGACAAACACGACTACATTAAAATAAGAAGCTCTGCACAACAATGGAAACAACTGCTCATTCATTTTACCTAGTGATTCAGCAGTTCTGCTGAATCACTGCTCCTTACTTTCACTAAAATTGCCTTCTATCCAATCCAAAGTCTCTTTTCACAAAAAAGCTTTTTCTCCTTCAAAGTGTAACCACAAACTTTAATATTATGATTTTGCTTCTGAAATATTTTTGTTTAAATTAGTATGTCTTTTTCCCTTCAAAATCAGTTTATCTCACTATAAATAGGCATAGGAGTTTCTTTACTAAGACACTCTTTTTAGATGAAACTAATGCAATGCAAGTACATAACACTTAATGCTTTGTGTGGTTGTAGCTTTCCTGATATTTGTCTTTCTGATTAAGTGGATAATTGGAATATTTTTCCCTAAAAGAATATTAAAAATTTCATAGTCTTTTTGAAAAGAAATCAATTAAGAGATTAAACTCACAAGGGACCACCAGCATATGGATTTAATCCTAGTCAATATTATACAATAGCTTTGGATTTTTTTCCTTGAGGAAAAGGTAAAGATGTTTAGAATATTTTTCTTTCTGTTAAGTCTCATAAGGTATGCCTTTTAAAAAATTCCCTTGGGGAGTTATTTTCTGTATAGTTTATGCATAAGAGCCCTTCAATACCTTTAAAAGTGTGAAATAATAGTGATTGCTGCTCTCCAAGTGATTGCCTGTATCCATTATTAAAAAACATTTTTTTTACTATGCCATTTTTACTTATATAGTCTCACTAAGTCTGAGATCAGAGAAAATACTGTCCATAGTTCTTGCATTATATTTTAAGTTTTCTATTCTTATTGCCTCCTTCTCCGTTCACGCCCTTGGGTCACTTCTGTAAGGCTTCTAAGAAATGCTTATAAGTAATAACTATCAACTATTGTCTAAGAGTTCCAGAGTTCCCATTTATTTTATGAACACTGCTGGGAAAAATCAAGTACATTGAAACTGTCAGCAGAACGGAACAGATCCACTTAAGCCACCTTCATCACCACAGTTGACCTCCTCCGATGCTGTTATAGAGAGGCGCGTCCTTTGGAATCAAGCATCCGTGGAACATCTTATACATGAGAGTTATGAAAGAGGGGTCATGCAAGGAAACAAGAAGACAGTGTCTGAATCTGCTCTATTGCTCACTCGTGTTGTGGTTAAGAAAGTTTCATGACTTTTCTAAAGCCATTCTACTTAAAAGCATAGGATATTTCCATTACAGGACAGTTTATATTTTACATTCACTCTCTGATCTTTCATAGGCACACAAGAAATGTTATGAGATAAATACACATAAGCAAATATCTTGCATAATTACTAAAAAAGTCATCATCCAGATATTCTTTCGCATTCTCCAAAGCAAAGATCTAAGACAATTCTAGAGAAAGAAAAAGGTATTTGTGAATATTTAGGGAGTTTTTCATTAGTTCTATTCTTCCAAATGACTGAGGCCTTTTCAGAAAGTCATTTTTAATATTTTCAAAGATAGGGGAGATGTTTCCAAAAGTCATTTTTTTCAACTTTATTTGTATATTTCTCAATTACTCTGCCTTTCCTCCCCACCCCTTTATCAAGAATTCATAGCATGGGTTTTAGTGTAATGATGATTGTAAGGAGTGGAAAATTTTGCTTAAAGCCTGGTATTCGCTGTGGAGAAAACCTTATTTGAAAATATAGCCAGACAGAAAAATCTGACCTCTAATTTGGAGCAATTTTTTAAAGCTTTAAGGTTTTAAGCTTTCAAATTATCTCAGCTTTTGGACACATGCACTTATCTTGGATTACTAAAAGTGTGATATTTGAAACTATTATGCACTCTGAAAAATACTGACTGCTTTCCCACTCTGATAAAGTAAATTTCAAGCCATGATGAGGTTTGGAGAAAACAAATCCCAAATGTAGGTCTTGTTGAAGATCCTTTCCTGAGAATGCTAAAATTTGTGTAGAAAATTAAAACAGTAACTCATAGTATGACAGGAAACAGGGCAAAACATTCACTTTTAAACACTGGAGAAGAGTTGAGCACTTGGAAATTTTTGTTACCTTTTCATCCAGAAATTGACCAAAACAATCCTGGAGCTGAACCATTAGTGAGACAGAAATTTGAAATTATTTCTATTTTAATTTCATGGCTGATTAATTTTTTTCTCTGTCTTTCCAATGCTGCCACAATTGCTGTCTAATTAACTGACCATGCGATTCTAATTTTAATTGTTTCACACATAGAAGTCATATTCTACTTGGAAATAAACACAGCACACAAGTCCTCTCTACTAATAAAGTCAAGACTTTTTTTTTCAGAAACTGTTCTCATATCTGCAGGATTTCTTCTTGAAACTTTTGACTTCATATGAAAAAACACCATTAAAGACAATGAGCAACCATCACCTGGATTCCTAGGCAAGTTCAAAATTGATCTTTTAATCTCTCTCTCCCTCTGGCTTCCTTCCTACCCCTCTGATTTCCCATCCTTCCTTTCTCACTCCCTTCCTTCATCCTTCTTTTTCTTTGTTTTCTGCTTTACCATTATTTCTTTCTCCCCTGTTTCCTTTCCTTTCCTTTGAGGCAGCTTAAAATGTCATACGAACGTTCAAATTTTTGAAAGGAAGATAACAATTTCAAGTTGACATTCAGACATTTTCTAGCCATGAAAATTTGAGCACAGTACTTATTAATTATCTTACCTGTAAAATAGAGCTAATGACACTTACCAAAGGTTAGTGGGATGAAGTTAAAAAACAAATCTAAGACATTAGATAATTATTAATCCCTCAATAAATGTAAGACTTTTTTGTTTTTAATAAATAATGCTTCTCCCTTTTTGCATTATTCCCATTCTTCTTTTCTTCAACTTAAATACAGCATGCTGGGCATTCCTTAAGGTCTGTGGAGATACAGTGAAAGAAACTCATTTTGCTACTTATGCTACTAACCATCTCTTAGGGAAGACAAGATTTAAAAAATGGATGAGGGAAATTAAAAATGGTAGGTTTCTTTTTTTTTTTTCTTTCTCTTTCCTTTTCTTTTCAGGGATTGAACCCAGAGAAGCTTAACCAATGAGCAACATCCCCATCCTTTTTAATTTTTATTGTGAGACAATAAGTTGCTTAGGTCCTCATTAAGTTGCTGAGGCTGGCTTTGAACTTGCAATATTCCTGCTTCAGCCTTCTGAGCTGCTGGTATCACAGGTGTGTGTTGCCACACCTGGCACAAAGGGCAGATCATTTAAAGGAGTTTTATAAAAGTATCTATTGGAGATAAAACACTATGTGGCTTAAATACAATTTAGGAAAAGATAGGTTAGTACAGAAGGACCATCTCCACATCTGTTCTCTTCCCTAACACTAGTGATTGTTAACATTTTCTGGATAAACACTCAATATTTTACCTTTCTGGGGCTGCTTTAAAGACAAATGTTTGGTTACAGTGCTCATCTGGAGTTGCTTTAGTTTCAAATTGTCCTTTATATATAATAATATGTTGCATGTTATAATATTTCAGTTTTCTAGGATATTCTCAAATAAATTGGATGAACTATTTCTTGACTACCATCAAGTCCAATTCAATCATGTTGATCTCACTGTAGAAATAAAGGAAAGTATTTCTCCCCCATGTTAATTCTGACACACTGTGGAATAAGTCAATGGACAAATGTTCCTGCTTTCTAATGATGGGCACCTTGAGATAAGCCTTTAGTTATTTAGGACTGAACTTGGAGAGGTAATCACTCATTAAGTCATGTTATTGGACTTTTTCCAATTGTATTATTTTCCCTGATCCAACATTTGTGCTTCCTTGATCTAAATAAAATATTTGTACCCTGGTTAGCCTAATTATGAGAAGATTTAATGTCGCTGCCTCAGCCATCCTTGAGGGTGGGTGGGGCAATCCGAATCTGCCAGATTGCCCCCTGGGAGTCGATCAGGAGGATGAGTGCCAGGGCCGAAATCCGGATCCCCCCTTGCTGGAAATCCCTTCTCTCTTGGCAGGGAAAATGAGTCAACCACACACAGCGGATGGCAGCTCAAAATCCATTTATTTCCAAGGCACATGGATTTTTATAGGGAGGGAGACAGCTAAGGAACCAATGGTGAAGCAGCAGACTGGCTTATCCCAGCCAAAGAGGGACTGCTATGTTGGTGTTGTCAGCTATCACCAACTGGAAGGTACAGAAAGAAAGAGGAAGCAGCCCTTAGGCTCGCACTCTTTTTTCTCAGAGTGCGGGAAACATGAAAGAGGAAACTTGAGAGGAAGAAGTGTCATGGCGTCAGGCACAGCGTTTGTCTTTTGCACAGTGCCCAACAATTTAATATCAGATATACCCCAAAAGATCTTGGTAATAAAAGTCCCCCAGTAAAAGGTACTGTCATCATTATCATTAATAAATTGATACAGGCTGAAGTTCATATAGTATAGCACAACTGTTATTAAATGCTTTGATGAAACTCCTCATCATTAGTACCTAATATGTTGTAGGCAATGTTCTAGTATTACCTCATTTGATCCTCACTACTGCCATATAGGGAAGCAATATTTGTTCCTGAATTTAAAGATAAGGAAACTGAGCCATACAAGCTTTCATATACTTGATTCCAGTCACAGGGCTGTTTATGGTAGAGTTAGGTTTAGACCTAGCCAACCTGTCCCCAGTGCCATCACACTTACCCACCACTCCAGATAAACTGATTCAATCATTAGCACTATCATCCTCATGAAAACAAAGTAGAGAGTTTTATTTGTTTTTGCTTTGTTGTTTTTCATATTTTAAATTTACTTAACATTTTGATCTATATTTTAGGAGAAAATATCCAAATCAGTCTGCTTAGTCTTTTGCATGAAAGTTGTGATCTGCATTCTAGTCAATTATTTTCCTTTGCATTAGCCATCAGGGCTTGCTCATTCATTCATTCATTCATTTTGCCATGCTGGGGATCAAACCCATGACTTCCTGCATGTTAGGCAAGTGCTGTTTGAGCAACCTCCTCAGCCCAGGGCTATTATTCTAATGTTATAGCACAATCTGATATCAGGAAGAAATCCAATCAAATATTGGAAATGTTTTCTTAACTGAAAGTGACAAGATTGTTGCAGCAAATTGCAGACACAACTTTCTAATTTCCAGCCTTAGGAACTTTAAAACTGGATTACAAAAATATTTGTTTCTATTATTTAGAGTGTTCTCTTTCCAGACAACTTTTACCCATTTATAATTACATGAAAATCATTATTTTCTAGGAAGTCCTCCTTGGATTCTTTATAACATACTATTTTTAGCTCTCTTCTCATTTGTCTCATGGAGTTGTATTGTTTTGTTTACCTGTCTCTGTAGTACCCTAAAGCAGAGATTATACATGTTCAGAATTGGATCAGCAATCACTGGCAAAAATAAGTTTTTAAATTATAATATGTAATTGCATAAATAGTCTAATTTTTAAGAAAAGATTTGAACCGACTCCCTGTTCACTTTCTTGACAATAATAGGAAGGGCTATTACCCTACTTTGGTCAAAAGAAAAGCAAAAGAATCAGGACAGGAAGAAACAGAACCAGGGTGTTACTAAGGATTAGACAATAGGAAATAAAGGGAAAGGAGAAAAAGGTTCTTTTCCAAAGGTTAAATTGACCTGGGTCTTGGTTACCTCAATAAGATCAGCATAGACCTCTTTTCTTAGTGAAACTATTAATAGTTTCCTTTTTAAATCTCAGAAATGTCTATATGGATATGACAAATTTTGAGATCAATTTTTCAACAGCAAAATAGAGATACTGCCATAGAAGGGTGAAATAGTTTTCAGAAAATAAATATTCTAAAGTGGAAGGTGGTTTTATGGAGCATTTTTATATTGAGATTTTGAGTCATTTGATAGCTTCAGAAATAGGAAGTACTCTTCTTTAACAGGCACATCCTTAAGTTTGCCCAATCAGAAGCTGCAATTCATAGAAAACTGAAATGGCACCTTTGGACAACTTTAATGGAATCCAAAAGTTATGGAAAACTATTCAGTTCAACAGGCTTCTCTTTTTTGGGGAAAATCATCATGCCCAACAGAGTGAAGGAACACAATGTAGGATTTAAATACACAAACGAAACATAAAATGCTACCTAGAATCAATCCCTGAAGCCAAAGAAATTAGGAAACTGAAGTCACCTTACAATGACTAAGGAACTGGTTAAGAATTGCAATTCTAGGGGCTGATGCTTGCTGGCATGTGTGAGTGCGTGAGTTCAAACCCCAGCACCACATATACAACAAAGTCTTGGAGCAATGAAATCCACATGAAAAACTAAATAAAAAAATTGATTGTCTCTCTTTCTCTTTCTCTCTCTCTTTCTTTCTCTCACTGTCCTTCTCTCTCTCTTAAAAAAAGAACTGCAATTCTAATCAAACTCATGTATTAGACCCACCAAAGGCATAGCAACACACACTCTAGGGCAACCATAGATATGTAAGGGGGAGGTGAGAAGGGATAGGTGGGGGAAGAAAAGAGGGAGGGAGAATAGGGAGGGATCTAGGGAGACAATCAGTAATGTAGCATACTCTTTACCCCCCTGAGAATCCAAGTAATAATTATGCAATTATTTAATTTTGGAAAATTCAAAATCTACACATTTATATGGCTTATGGTGGCAAAATATAGAAGAATCAAGAGACTGGGGTGTGGGTGATGTGGGGGTAATTCTGGTTTAAGAACATATGCATATTATAGTGCTACTTTATATGTATTTATGATTGTACAATAACTCAACTCCTTAATAAAAAAAGAAAGGATAATGAGGGGGAAAAAGAGTTGCAATTCTCAAGTGCTTAAGAATACAATCTAAAAACAATCAATAGCCCATTTCAAAGCAATCTTGTATCCATTTATCAGTCTTACTTAATGCTTGTTCATTCAAAAGGAAATATTTAGAGTCCTACCACAAATCTATCATTTGAGTTCATTATTAGGACTCACCATTTTTAGTTAAATGCCTTTTGTAATTGATTGAAAATGCCTACATTTGGGGGCTGGAGCAGTGGCTCAGTGGTTAAGATGCTTACCTGGCATGCATGAGTAAGCAAGTTCAAACCCCAGCACCACATACACAACAAAGCCTCCCAGTAATGACAGTCACATGAAAAACTAAGTAAAAATTGCTTTTCTCTTTTTCTCTCTCTCTCTCACTATCTCCTCTTTCTTTAAAAAAAAAAATTGCCAACATTTTTCTCAATGGTAGATAACCTTATGAAAACATTAGGGCATTTATTTTTATTTATTTGTTTTTGATGGGTTCAGGCAATGACTAACAGGTCTAAAAGTTAGAAATGGAAAAGTTTATTTATTTTTGGCATTATATTTTCTAAATGAGAATAATCTGAATCTTTAATTAATTTAATTTTAAAATAGTGTTTTTATTTAAAATAACATTACCTATTAAACAATGGCTGTAGTTGTTTAGTATAATAAATGTAACTTACCACTTTAGATTCTTTTTTTTTTTTAAAGGGTGTATTTGACTGCTTGTGTTCTTTTTTTTTTTTTTTTTCAAGAGAGGACAGTGAGAGAGAGAGAGAGAGAGAGAAAGAGAGAGGCAATTTTTATTTAGTTTTCATGTAACTTTCATTCCTTGGACGCTTGGTTGTGTACGTGGTGCTGGGGTTTGAACCCACATACTCGCACATGCCAGGCAAGCGCTGTAACCACTGAGCCACCACTCCAGCCCCAGATTCTAATTCATTCATTATATGCTACAAGCCAAAATTTATTTCCCAATTAATTTGTTAAACCAAAAGACAAATTTTATATTCTCATAATTCATGTTGCTTACATTTTGTACACATTCTTCTGTCTTTTCAATTTTAATTTTGATATATGAGAGACTGTGTATACTAGAATATAACCAGAAACAAATAGCCATTGCCACAGAGTTTTTGACAGCTCACTTCAGACAGTCCTTGTTCTATGAGAAGTCCCAATTGGTTAATGATGGTGTTTATATATTATATGAAAGCATTTTTCCTGTCCCTTATATATTAGATGAGAGCATTTTCTTTGAGTCTCTATGCACAACTGAGGACCTTAGTATATTTCAAATATATTTTAATCTTTCAGGGCAAGGGAATGAATAGAATGAGCCTGTAACTTAGTTTCTACAATTTAGCTTGGAAAATAATTCACATTTTCTAATATTGTCTGGGTGAAACTCCTTATTAGCCAGACAGAGCCCAAGTCACCTTGGCAGGGCTATCACAGAATTCCTTGGGTGTTCTGCTTCATTATAGTAAATTCAAAGTGTTATAGGAGTAGTAGTGATATATTGCTTGATACTCAGAGGTTCACATTCTAGAGCTCAGCTCACAGACCTGGAAAGAAGAAAACCCTGTTCCTTTCAAATGGTACCTACTTGCCAGACCAGGTAGGGATGCTCCCTGGTAAATCCACCATAGGTTTCTGATCTATGCAAAAGGGAAGATTTAAGAAAAATTATCAACTCCATGGGCATCAAAATTTAGGTGAGACTGAGAGCAAAGTACACTGATCTCATAAATAGAAACTATTGTGTTAAAAGGGATTAATACTCCTAAATTTTGGGGCTGGAGCGGTGGCTCAGCGGTGACAACGCTTGCCTTGCAAGCACGACTACGTAGGTTCGAACCCCAGCACCACGTACACAATGAAGTGTCCGAGCCACAAAAGTCCGTGAAAAACTAAATAAAAATTGATTCTGTCTCTCTCTCTCACTGTCCCTCTCTCTTTAAAAAAAAAATACTCCTAAATTTTATTAGAGGCAAAAAAACCTCACTCTAATGCTAGTGAATTTTAAACTATTAAAATATCCCTATAACTTGAGACCAGTTAGTCCAATAATTCTGGGTAACCTTGCTCCTTAGAAGACTCTTGGCAGTGATTGTGGAATAATTACAGAACAGCAATTGAGGTGAAAAATGGGTCAAGATAATTTTGGAAGTTACCCCATGGAGAGTATTTTTAGGCTGTTTCCATACCTACAATAGTTTGAGATTACCACCTGCACTGCCAAATATCCTTGATTAATGAAATTACTGTTTATTTTACTAATCCTAACTATAATCATACATATAGCTTCATATTTTCCTAGAGCTAACTACTAAATTATTATTTACATATCAGTGCATCATGGTGAGGAAAAGCAATGACTATTATTGTTTATAATCATTTAGCATACTATCTTGTATCAATTTTAATTTACTTGAATTAAAATAAATTACTTCAGGATGAAACAAAGATAATTTTAGAAAGAAATATGTCTTATTAAAATGAACTGATTTAAAACATCTATTTAGAGTATTTGGGGGAAGCAACACATGAATTCAAAGAAGTAAATAATCATTCAGTCATAACCTAAGATATTGCTAGTAGATGCTATGAAAGTCATCCAGAGGAAATGTAAAAGACTATGGGAGGATAAACAGGTTAGTGCTCCTCTGCTATGACAAGATTAGGAAGACTTGTGAGAGTACTTTTGGACCACGTACCATAAGTAGTCTTCCAAGAGACAACGAGATACAAGGTGGCAGTGGACAACAGGAAGCGCAATTGAAGATGTTGTAATAGTAAGATAAATACTGTTTACTTCTATAACAAGCAAACCCATCAATGTCAAAGGTTTAACACAAGGCAGTCTTATTTGTCACTTAGATGAAGTGTAAATGTAGGTTGGATAACTTTTCTCCACCTTGTGGGAATGTTGTCTGGAGAAGGTGACCTTCGTGTTTACCACACTGAGGCATAGAGACCTAGAGGACGCACACTAGTTTATAAGTGTCAAAATCTGTCATCAGGAACTAGTCACGTATTTTCAGCTCAAATCTGAGAGAGGTTGGGAACGAAGGAAACTCCATGAATAGCTCAGAAACATTAATTTTCTCTATAGTTCATAGGTATTTGTAAGACAAGTTTCATATTCTTGTAGTCTTAGAGTGATAGGTGATGGGAAAAAATTTTTAAAGAGAGAGGGACAGTGAGAGAGAGAGAGAGAGAGAGAGAATCAATTTCATTTAGTTTTTTATGTGGCCCTCATTGTTCTAAAACTTTGTTGTGTACGTGGTGCTGGGGTTCGAACTCATGTCCTTGCACATGCCACACAAATACTGTAACCGCTGAGCCTGAAAAATATTTTGAGGTGGAAATGTTGAGAGTTTTTGAACATCAAAATAATTGGTTTTCTTTTTAATCTTCCAAGCAATTGAAAGCTTGGAAGCTTTCAGTCCAAACTGTCATAATCCACATCATAGTCTTAATGAAGAGAGTCGTGTGTGTGTGTGTGTGTGTGTGTGTGGGTGTGTGAGTGTGAATGATAGGTGAAAGGATAACACATCAAGAATTCTATGGGTGGTCCATTAGAAAAGATAAGTTTTCCAGGGGTTTGATTTCTTTTCTCAGAAGAAAAAATTGAAAGCAATAAGTTATGTACTGTTGTCATTCAGTGTACAGGCAGCTTCAAAAACAGCAGTTGATGTTCTCAAGCTAATTCTGCTCTATGGCAGAATTCTAGGTTGTATAAGTCCGGTTAGGCTTCCACATCAAAATGCCATAGACTGGGTAACTTAACCAATTAAAATTAATTTTCTCATAATTCTTAATGCTGTAAGTCTGAGAGCCCTGTGCCATTATAATTAGGCTCTGATGGGGGCTTTCTTCATGCCCGTCTTCCTATTGCATTCTTGCGTGGCAGCAAAAGAGAACAAACTCTCTGATATCACTTGCGTGGGCACTGATCTCCTCATGGAGGACCTTCATTCATGTCTTCATCTAGCAATAATTATCTCCCAAAGACCTGTCTCTAAGAACCATCACATTGGGGTCAGTACTTCAGCCCATGAATTTGGGTGATGGAAAATACAACTCAGTTCACAGCGTAAGTTAGCTAAACGTGGTAGTAAGTTAGCTGTGGTACTAAGGAAAGGCCTTTGGGTTCTCATCTTTGTCTGTGCAGGAGAACATCTACTTTCCCGCTTTCCTTCTCTTTGTCAAATTATTGATCATCCCTAAAAGCTGAGATAAAGGTCTCCCTTCCAAGTTAATTCCTCTTTAATTACTAGGGTTTTCAACTAATTTCTTCTATCTGTAGGAAGTTTTAACACTATTGTTGTAGTTAGAACTAATGTTACTTACAATCATTCTCTAATTGGATTATTTACAAGTGTTATAAGTGAATTTATACTTACAAGAAAAATTACTTATTCATTTTACATAGTATAATTAATTTTTTCTTTTTACTAATGCCATATAAAGCATGTTTAGAATGTGATGCCAATCAGCTGCAACAGTGTGTGTTCTTAATTTGGGCAGCACCTAGACAAGATTATTTAGAGAGTAATTTGTATTAAAGTGATAGAACTGTGTGATGTTTATTAGTAGGAGAATATTTATTCAGGAATGGGTAAAATGGATGAGGAGATGTAATTTACTGTACATTTGTGATAATCGCTCTCCTAGACAGGTATATCATTATCAAATTATATTTCACAAATAGTATAAACTGCAATTTATTTGGTTCATATAATTTTGCAGAATCTAACTCTTTTGGACACCTTCACACTGATTTTAAAGTATTCTTATTTGCTCAGAAGAAAATATATTCTGGAGAAAGCATAGCAACACTACACAAGTACCACCTTTTCTTAGAACAAAAAAATTTTGGATGATTTCAACCTTGAAAAACAAGGAAAAGTAAAGTATTTTGGGGAAGGAAGCTTTGCCCTTAGATAAAAATACAAAATAAACCAATACAAGGTAATTTTTCAACTGAGAGAGTGGAAGGCAAATAAAGGTCAGGAAGAAATGGGGGTACAGACACCAGTCCATTGGTATCTGTTGTTTGATTTGGGGTAAGGGAAAGAAAAACTAATTTCCTACTGTTCAACCTTTCCTACAGAAAGGTGACTAAATACTCAATATTTCTGTGATTCTGCATTGAACTCAGTGTAGTAGGTGGGAAGGTTATAGCCAATCATTTTGAGGCTAACAAAACTAACATCTCTTATGCAATGGGACTAATAAAAAGTGTTGATTAATAAACAATTGTAGATATGTGTCATGTTTAGACTTACTGGGTTCTTTCTTGAGATGAAGAGTGAATAATAAAGATGCATGCTGAACAGTAAAGAAAATCCCTTTGTTCCCCAGCTGTCATTCACAGAGAAAAGCAGTCAATCTCCACAAGTGTCAGACAAAGCGGGTCCAGCTTACCCTAGACACATATGCTAGGCAACACAAGCTAGGATAAATGAATATACTACGGGAGCAACAAATCCCCAAAATAAGGCACATAGTACAAGACACGCAGGGTAATAGATAACGCCCACTCTAGCCTGTTCCTCACCACCTGACCTGTCTGCTTATCTCTGCTGTAGCTTCATCTCCTGCTCTTACCATTCTCTCTGCTTTCATTCCTGGTGGTTCATTAATTTTTGTTGGTTATGGTTCCCATAAGGTTTGGATGCACTGTGTCTATGATCTTTTATACAAATGAAAAAGCCTGAGTGGCCATCTAAAAGAATTAAAATGGTCTCCATACATACACTGCTCAACTGATACGTACAGTTTGAAAAAATAATGTTTTGTGTTTGTGATCTTCATTATAAGCTTCCTAAGAAAAGTATTTGCTTCTTATTTATTTTTATCACTATGGTATTTACCAATGTTTCACTTACATTAAGTGGTTAATAATGGAACAATGACAAGAAATTAAGCTTTTGCCCTTTCCCCATCAAATGTTCAAGAAATCTCAAAAGTCACTAGAAATTTTTTGATCCAAGGATTTGACTTTTCATCGTGTTTCCCTTGTCCTTTCCCACCAACCAAGAATCAGGACAAAATAAGCATGCTCTAATTCTTGGTGGTACTTTGCTTGATGACCTCGTATTAATTTTTGCCTGCAATCTGTCTGGAGCCATGTACAATTATTTTTCACTTAAAATAATAATAAAAATAACTTCATTCAGCAAAATAAAATTCCAAGAGAGAGAGAGATATAGAAAAAAAGGCTTTGGAAGAAAGGGGTCCTTTTTTTATGCCATGGACAATAAAGAGGCCCTATAAGAAACCAGGCTGAAGATGTGCAGCTCCTGTGAACAGGTGAGTAGAGTCTGGGATCACAGCATTCAATGTACACTCAAAAAAAATGATACAAAGAAAAAAACAAACCGAACTTGGAGAGCAAAGTTCAAAAAACTTATAAGATTTTAACAGAAACCACATAGACTGTCAGGAAACCTGGAACAATGAAAACTACCAGTACCAGAAGCAGCAAGAGCAAATATATATCAATGGAGTATGTCATGCAGAGGAGCTGAGCCAAAATTCCCAGGGGAACACTTTCAGATTCAATTGTTTGATCATCCCAACCCACAAAAGGAACATTTAAGAGTCTTTGGACAATAAAGCCTGCTACAAACATATTGAGGGAAAAATACATATTGTTTAAAATCCAGCATAGCCCTTCTTCTCAGCCACACCTATAAACATAAATCTCCTGAAGTTTATGTTAATTAGGAATCAATGGAGTGACAAAAAAGAATGAAGAATAATAACATGTATAATAACGCTGAAGAATTGTCTCATGTTCATCACAACATTCTGGACACTTAACATAAAGCTCAATAGAAACACATATTTGAATACTTGTGTTGATTTTCTTTACCTTGAGGAAGCACTTAAAATCTAGCTATAAATTCAGTGCTTCTGTACTTATATATCTTATAACAATGTGGCATGTGACTTTGGCCTTTGATTACAAAAGCCTAAAGAAGACACTTGTCGATTGAATCATAACAATTTAGATGACAAAATTCAGCTCACCTCTTCCTTGCTTGTAATGTAACTGATGGTGGGACCCCATTTCTAGAGAAAACAGGGCAACAGAACCTAAAAGTGTCTTCCCATGCATAACAACCAAATCAAAACAGACAAAGTATAGGAAATGATGTTTTTTAAATGCTGATCATCAGGTATTAGAAGTAAATTTCCTCAGCTCGGGGAAAAAATGAGGTGAACCCATGTTTTCCACCAATTATGGACTGAGAATATCGAGGTAGCACAAGGATGTGCAAGCTGAAGAAGGGTCATCAGTCATTGATTTTCTAAAGCTGCTCCAGGCATGATAGGGTAGGGATAATTAAGTACAAGAATGAACAACACAAATTTCCTTCCCTTAAGATGCAAACAACATTAATGCAAGTTGGAAATAAACTCTTGCCATAATTTTATAAGGGAAAACAGAAAAGTGTCAAAATGGAGTTATATAAATTTACCATGATTGCATCCATAGAGGGAGAACATATTTCCAGTCAGGAAACTGGGAAAAGCTTTCAAAAGGGATTGCACTTGGCTCCTGTGGTTAGGTAAGATGCTGGCATGCCAGGATTGTGATAGATATGTTAAGCAGCGAAAACCTCAACAGGAAAATCATACAGGGAAGAACAGACAAAATAATTCAAAACAGTGAACCTTTCAGGAGTTGTGTTGTGTGGGGGAAGTCAGAGTTTAGGATAAGCAAGTGAAAATGTGACTTTAGGGAAGACAGGGTCTGTCCTGCCTGCAACTCCCAATTTGTAACTCACCTAAATAAACCAGCAAAGCTCCTGGAGGGATCCCACACAATCAATGCGTAAATGAAACTGAAAGAAAAAATAAAGAAATCCAGAATGTCAAACAATGTGAAAAAGTTCTTGAATCTGTAAAGTACTCTGTCATTAAAGACGTGGTACACAGGACTGGAGTGATGCCTCTGCAGTTACAGCACTTGGCCGGCATGCGCAAGTACGCGGGTTCAAACCCCAGCACCACGTACACCATTAAGTGTCAGAGCAACAAAAGCCACATGAAAAATTAAATAAAAAATTGATTCTTTCTGTCTCTTGAGATTTACTCAATAATTACAACCACTGCACAAGGAAAGTAAGTGCATTGCATTTATGTTCTCACACCTTACGGGGGAGCTTGTCCAGTTAATCTGTAATTTCAAAACTTAAATCTAGAAGGAGATTATATATACTCTCTTTCCATTACTGGTTTTTAGGAGATGGCCTTCTTAGGACATAGCCAATGCCTGATCTTGTCACAGAAGGAGGACACTGAAATTTGCTTATGAGCGCTATAAACTTTTCTCGTTTTTCTTGTTATATCTCCTGTCTTTTCAGTAAAACTCACTGAAGATAGAGGAAGCTATATTGACAGTGCCTAATTTTTCTCATTCTCCCTGAGAAAATGAATTCAAAATCAGATCACAATGATTTCTTGGGGTTGGGGAGACCTTTTAGTATAATCCAGGGTGAAATCATAAAAACAGTAGGAAAATTACTACTTCACAGATGTGAGATGTGTAACATTCTATTGAACAAAGCAAGGGAAGTTGAGATAGTAAGACCATACCAAATCCAGCCATATTGTCAAAATATAAAAGGAATGCACTAAAGAATTAGATACAAAGTTGAGTGATACAAAGAGTTAAGTAAGTTATCAGGGTGTTTTTGGATTGAGTTACTGGAATATTTGAGTTGCCCTTTTTTAATGATCTAAATCCTAACATGAACAGACTCCAGACTGGGAAACAAGAATTATGTTCAGATCATATACAGTTTAAAAGCCTATTTCGATATCAAAATGGTGATCTCAACTAGTTCATGGAATCAGAAAACCTATAATTCAGTTGTATCACAGTGAAGATATTAAGAGTTCTCTAATAATTATATATTTTGATTATACATATATTTGTAATTCCATAAATGACATTTCAATGCAAGTGACTTAATGAGCTCACATAAAAGTGAGTTGTTAAGAATCTGAATCCAGCACCAAATCACTATTTTT
Organism: Aplodontia rufa; assembly: GCA_004027875.1. Classification (NCBI taxonomy): domain Eukaryota; kingdom Metazoa; phylum Chordata; class Mammalia; order Rodentia; family Aplodontiidae; genus Aplodontia; species Aplodontia rufa. The sequence goes on from PVKS010012253.1 coordinate 33,963, forward strand.
ATTACCAAAATTCAGAAAAAAAAGAATAAATAAGCAAAATAATTTGAAGTAAAACACCTAATGACGTAGAATAAAAACTAAAGAGTAAGGAATTTAAAGAATCAGCTGAGGGGCCAGAGCAGTGGCTCAGCAGGTACGTTGCTTGCCTGTTATGCACAAGGACAAAGGTTCAAACCCCAGCACCATGTACACAACAAAGTGTTGGAGCAACGAAAGTCACATGAAAAACTGAATAAAATTGATTCTCTCTTTCTCTCTCTCTTTTGCTGTCTCTTTTTTTAAAGAAAAAAATCAGATGAAAAAGTTATAAAATGAAAAATGCACTATACCTAATTTTTTAAAAAATTAAGGAGTCATCGTAGACATGCTACAAAGCTCTCTGTGTAAATACTAGATATTAAATTGACATAAAAGTCCACACCAGGGGTTGGAGCGAGAGCTGGGCAGTTACAATGCTTGCCAGGCATGTACATTATACAAGTTCAAACCCCAGGACCACGTACACAATGAAGTCTCAGAGCAAAGAAAGCTGCATGAAAAACTGAATAAGAAATGTTTCTCTCTCTCTCTCTCTCTTTCACTGTCCCTCTCTCTTAAAAAAAAGTCCACACCAATAGTATTTGTGTACATATTAACATGTGTGTAAGAAATACTAGAAAACTATAAGAGTTTGGGCATGGAAAACTTCATAAGAATGAGTAACTCTGGTTACTTTCAGAGAGTAACAGAGGAAAGAACTGGGGAATGAGAAGTAGAGATTTTTCACATTCTTATTTATAAAAATTTTACATATATCACTTTTATACTAAACACTGTAAAAATAAATTTCTTAATAGAGATAAAACAGGAAACATTTGCAAAATACTTTCTAACAATGCTCTGAATTTATGCAGGTTTTATGTTATGTTCTCCATTTAAAAATGGTTAAAATTTCATGAAACTATATGTTTATTTTATTTATAAAATTCTCTGAGTAATAGGACCGAAAACAAGGAATTTAAAATTAATTTCCCATGCATCTTACTCGAACAACAGGGCAATTCCATCAAATTTTATTAGAGAAAGAGAACAACAGTATATTTTAGGGTTAAGTTTGGTGTTAGGATTACGGGTTAGGATGACTACAAGGAATTAATTTGGGATTGTGCTATGAACTCTCCCAGGGGTGTGACTTCAGATAAGCCACATACTTCTCTGTGCCACATAAATAGAATTAAAAACAAAAATCATATAATAATCTCAATTAATGCAGAGAAGGCAATTGATAAATTTCAACACCACTTTATGCTCAAAACTTTGGAAAGGATAGGGATCAAGGGAAGATACTTTACTATCTCAGATCCATTTACAACAGACCCACAGCCAACATTATCCTCAATGGAGAAAAACTGAAAGAATTTCCACTGAATTCAGGAACAAGACAAGGCTGTTCGCTCTCCCCACTCTTGTTCAATATAGTCCTTGAAACCCTTGCCAGAGCTATCAGGCAAGACAAGGAAATCAAAGGTATTCGTATAGGAAAAGAGGAAGTTATGTTATCTCTATTTGCTAATGACATGATTCTATACCTAGAAGACCCAATAACATCGGCCAGAAAACTCCTAGAACTTACAGGTACTTTCAGTAAAGTAGCTGGCTACAAGATCAACTCCAGCAAATCACTAGCGTTTCTTTACTCCAGCAACAAATCCGCAGAAGAAGAAATCAGGAAATCTCTCGCATTCACCATCACTTCCAAAAAAATTAAATACTTGGACATTAATCTTACAAAAGATGTTAAGGATCTCTACAAAGAAAACTATCAAACACTAAAAAAAGAAATTACAGAAGACCTGAGTAGATGGAAAAACATTCCATGCTCATGGTTAGGCAGAATCAATATTACCAAGATGGCCATTCTACCCAAAGCCCTAAACAGATTTAATGCAATCCCCATCAAGATATCTATGGCATTCTTCACAGATATAGAAAAAGCAATTCTCAAGTTCATATGGAATAACAGGAGACCCAGACTAGCCAAAACATTACTCTACAGAAAGGAAGAAGTAGGGGATATCTCAATCTCTGACCTGAAATTAAACTACAGAGCCATAGTAGCAAAAACAGCATAGTATTGGTATCAAAACAGAATCGAAGATTAGTGGAACAGAATAGAAGATCCTGAGACAAAACCCCATATATTTAACTATTTGATATTTGATAAAGGGGGCAAAAGCATAGTGTGGAAGAAAGATAGCCTGCTCAACAAATGGTGTTGAACAAACTAGACAGCCATATGTAGACAACTGAAGCTGGATCCTTATCTTTCTCTCTGCACAAAAATTAAATCAAAATGTACTTAAATTTCTTAGTGTAGGTAACTGCAATGATAATGATGCCAACACATTCATCCTGATTTCACAACATTTTAATAATGATAGATAGACTGGTACATGCTAACTTAGTGTAGAAAACAGAAAGCTTATTAAATCCATAAAGTGCTGTCAGTATAAGGATCATTATATTACTGAAGTTATGATCTCATGGATACTTTTTAAAGCTTAATATTTATTAAGACTTATTACATCAGTAATATTTGGTAATAAAATTTTGTTAAAAGTATCTCATTCCATGAACACTGAAAAACAAAAGGATATTGCCTATAGAGCATTTTTTGTAAATATTCTTCCTTTTCACTGCCTGAAGTGACAGGCATTGAATGAATTCATGCAAAAATAACCTTCCCTAAGAAGTTTTCATCACTCAGATGTTCTATTCATCACCATCAGCAAAGATTTTGTTCTTTATTCACTTCATTCAATTTACTTTGGGTTCTTTGTCCATGTAACTACTATTTTGCAGGAATTGTGTTGTGCAATACACCATTGCTGTTATATTAACCTCCTCACATTTACAAAAATTACATACCTGTTCTTCAAAGTATGGTTCTATCTTTCCCCCCAGAATTTTGTTTGGGCACATTGTTTATTGCAGATAAGATAAATTTTAAATAGCATATGAACTGGGTACACTTCAGCATAATCCTTTTCCATATATTCTTTCTAAGCAGTGTATTAATGCTTACTAACAACTGAACCCTAAAGTATTAGAGTGTGGTAAAAAAACATTTGCCCCCACTAAGTTAGGTTTAGAAGGGGAAAATGCGGGTTTATGATTGCTGCACTTCTTTAAGGTAGTTACCACAGTCACGTAGGACCCTGGATAAGTAGTTGATTCAAGAACCACAATGAATTTTCCATGTAATCATCACAATTCATCCTGAGCCACATTGTTCAATCCTATAATAGAGATCTCTTCCAGGAGAGTTCATTATCCCCAGAGTTCACACCTATAACAGCTTCGTTGGACAATCAGTCTATAATATGTTGAAAAAAATACTATGAATTAAAATAAAACACAGACAATGTGCAAAAGACAGCAAGAGAGGTGTGAAGAAACTTTTTTGAGCCTATTTCTATGACTTGAGTATTAAGAATTCAGAATTGTTAATAATTGACTCAGTTCCTACAATCTCAGCTTCTCAATGTGAGGAGACAAGCTCTTTCAACTCCACCAGTGGTCTCCATGCCAACTTCTCATTTTCTCAATATTCTACTAGCTTACAACTTGCAGTAAGAACTCAAAAATAAGTGAACATGGCCAGATGTATGTGTGGCGGCACTCAGCTGTAGCCCCAGCTACTGAGGAAGCTGAGATGGAAAGATTACTCGAACCCAAGTGTTCAAGGCTAGTAAGAGCATCGGTAATACTTCTCAAGAGAAAAAAAAAAGGAGAAGAAGTATGGATGCCCTTATACATTCTTCCTGAAGAGGCACTGATTAATTTATGTTCATTTTTTTAATGCCATGTTATTCTAGGAATTTTCTATCATTTTTTGCTGATTTGAATTCCAACTTTAAAATGTGATGGGGATTTTTAACTATTAAGTAGTTTTATGTTTTTTATATATTCTAGAACATAATGCTTTAGCTATATTTGGGTATTTCTTTATGCTTTTTAAAATTTTAATCAGTTATCCTTGGAGTGACCTTATCCCTAGCAATCTAGTGTCAAGAGGTCCTAACACTGCCTAGTGTTTTCAAGACTGCCATAGAATGATATGAATATGAGCTACTATAGTGGTTGAGAAATTTATCTTCCTACTAATATTTTCCTTAAATTGAGTTCCTCAATTTCTAATATGTAAGGTATAAAAAGGAGCTGACTGTAAAAGCAATGGGCTCCTTGCAAGATACTTGAAGCACAGTTGCAATGTAAGATATTACCTCTGAATTTTGTCTTCATTTTTATCATTCTTTCCGCAAAAGACTAATACACTTCACATACACTTATCTGGGCATCTAGACAGAGGAATCACTACATTGAGATCTGTTAGATGGATATCTATGCCTATCAGTTATCTAAATGTCTATCCATCACTTATTAAATTCTTGTAGTAGCTTTTTTCTTAAATATTTTATGTGTTTAGACTTTTTATAAACATATGCTTAAATATAACTGCATAATAAAATAGCTAATCAATTAAGCAAACAAAAATTATTAGCATCCCACTTGTAAAAAATTTTAACCTATAAAGCAAACTTAAAATACAAATGAAAAAATAGACCCTGATAAACAGTCCCCTACTTAGATTGACTCAATATAGATTTTTCCTTTACTTTATGATGTGTGAAAGCAATACTCTTTCAGTAGAAACCAAACATTGAATTTTGAATTTTGATCTCTTCTAGGACTGGTGATAGGCCACAAGACACACTCCTGCCATGCTAGGCAATGGTGGCAAGCCATAGCTTCCAGTTAGCCACAAGAACACCAGGGTAAAATATGATACTCAAGGTATGTCATGTTGCTAACTAAAATAATTGATAATATCATATCTGTTATTTGATAATTATCAGATATGACATTTGATAACTTAAGTGTACTAAATGCATTTTTATTTTTTGTTATTTTCAACTTAAGTTGAGTTTACTGGGCTTTAACCCCATCGTAAACCAAAATAATCTGTATACTAGAATCTCATTAACTTATATTATTATTTTTAGGTGTCAAAGTACCGTTGTCAAGGTTGCTTTTGCTGCTCTCCCTAGAAATTTCTAGATCAAAGATGATGTTTAATGGACAGAAACAACACAAAATACTCAGGATTCCTCAGTGGCAAAACGTTGATTCTCTTCAGAATACCACAAATAAAGAACTAGAAATACTAAAATACAATTTAGGGAATGTCCAGTGAAATCCACCTCATTTATGGCAGCATTACCAAGAAATACATTGTGAAAAACAATTTTGATATTTTCTCAGGCCTTTGAAAATTCTCCAGAAGAAAGGAACGCGGTATTAATGAACTGAAATTTATGTTCTCAGTATCTATGTCTCTCAATATTCTCTGTATAAATGGCAATGGAAAGCCAAAACCCTCCACTGTTTCTGCTGCAAACAAAAAAATATGTCTGGAACACAGTAAATACTACTCTTAATATGTCTTTTAGTTTTCTGCCTTCCTCCTTCCTCTATTCATCTTTTACTTAAAATTTTATTGTCTGGATCATAAGTAAATTCCCAACCTTCACTTTTCCCTTCTGAAATATTTTATTGAAGCAATTTTATTTTTATTTTGAAATAATCTAAGAACAACAGAATCACAGGAAGTACAATAAAAGAATTTTTTCTCTCCATAGAAATATTTCAGTGTAATTTACTAGCATCATGTTATGAGTAATCAAAGTAAAATGTCCATTAGTTGATTTGGTCTGATGATTCCTGGTGATTAAATTTGGGGTATGCGTGTCAGAGAAGAGATGCAGTTTTCTTTACCTTGCATCTCATCAGCACCCAATTTTAATTTGTCTCACAACTGATGCTATTCACTTTGATAATGATGTCTGTTTGGCCACTTAAATCTAATGTAGGTAAGTATTTTGTAAGAAAGTGCTTGGAACTGTTGAATTATGCTTTAACTTATCAAACTTTCTAAGCTTGTAAATTTCAGTTTGGACTCTTAGTGCCACAGAAAATTCCAAATCTCTAGTATATTTCTGCATTCATATCAGTGGCAGTGGAATCTCCTTTAAAGTTGATTCAGTGTTCACATTCCCATAATTCTTTGAGGACTTACTTTCTGGTTCAAAAGACATTCTAACCTTATCTAATTCTTTGTCACAAATTTAGATTTAATATTTATACTATTCTCATTCCTAACTTTTCAGTAAGTGTTTTAATGGTATCTGCTTCAATATGTACAGGGTAACTAAGTTCCATATACTATTAATATTACTAATATTAAAATAACGTACTATCAAAATATGTGGAGTGGTGACTCTGTCAAATTATGCTCCATAGTTCTAACTGCATTTTTATCTTATTTAAAATATGTAGAATCTGAAAATGCAAAAATTAATATTTAAAATATCACTTCCATAATATGTTTTCATTATTGCTTAAAAATGTAACTGCTAGTTCTGTGACCTTCAACAAGCCATGTGCCATATCTCTGCCTCAGTTACTATATGTGCAAAATGGGGACCAGTGGGAGGAGAGTAAGCAGGACTCTACGTGGTCTCAATGGCTTGTTTTAATTATAGTGCCTTGATTTTAACATCTTGAACTATTTCCTTTCTGTATTTTATTCTTAACAATTAAAATAAATGTTCAGAAAAGGAGTAGATGAGTGTTAAATGCTGCAGTTGTATGAACACACACCAACGGTTTAATGGTTTCCTCATTCAGTTCTCATATCGTTGGTCTTCACATAGGCTTCATTTGCTCTGACAGAGTTTATGTCTGAATTGCATGGTTCTTTTCTCACGGACTCTCATCTGCTTTGGCTTACCAAAGCATTGAAGAATTTTGAGGGAAAAGACCCAGTGCAGAGAGAGTCCATGGGTCATGGTGATTTTAATATCTAGATAAGTTCTCAGAATCTCACACGCAGCATACAAACACTTTCTGTGACCATCTGTGCATTCCCTGTCTTTCGCAAAGCTTCAATATTATTGTCCTTGATCCTCAAAATCCAACCAGCCAGCAGTGATTTACAAGCCTTCCTTTCCACTATGACTATAAAACAGCAGTTTTATGTTTTGTTAGCAGAAAGCATGGAGTTTAAGTTCTCTTTTTAGCTCACACCACAGTTTAATGTCATGTCTTTCTTGATAAATCCACTGTCTGTTCAGGCCCCTCCCTGTGCACCAACTCTACAATCTGTCACACCATCATACATTTATGTAGTTTGAATAGTGCCTTGTGCTATGCCTCCCAAATTGTCTCTTAAAATACTGTTTTGGAAAAGAAATCTTCACTTCTAAGAGCAGTGTTTTTATCCTGACTTCCTTTTTAAATTATTTTTTAATGTGATCTGGAGAAAAATCACGATTTTTGTTTCATGTGTTATTTGCAACAACAACATGTTAGCAATGCTGAGTGACGGATCTGAAGTCCTGCATCACAATAAATAATTGGCTAATCAGGCTCATAACACTTGATTCTATTTAAAAATAGGCAATTGTTGTGAGCGTTCTTTGTGTCAAACATTGTAATTAGAAATGCAATTAAATAATTATATGTTAAATAAATATGACATCTTAATGTGTGGATATATATACACCATATGTTATAAATATATAATGTGGATAGATGGATAGTATAGTTATAACAACTTTGGATGGTATTTTATTATTTCCTCCATTTACCAAATAAGGAAACTGAGCTTCAGGAAGGTTAAGTCATTAAAAAAATTCAATAGAGCTGATAATTGGCAGATCCAAGTTTCACTTTTGCATGGGGTGGTCCTGTAGTACCTGCTTGATGCTGCCTCTCAAATTCTCTGTGGCGTTCATAACTGTGTTTTATGAATAGATATTTAGAATTTTTCGAAAACTTTTTCTATTTGGCTGTTTTAATGTACTCTAGATGCGTGGCTTAAAAAGAGGACAGTTCACAAATTTCCTGTCTCTCTCTGACTATATACGTGTGAGCATGTTCTCTCTCTCTCTCTCTCTCTCTCTCTCTCTCACACACACACACACACACACACACACACACACACGTCCTTAAATCCCTTTGTTCCACAGTCCTCCAGCATGTTTGCCATGACTACTTGTTCAGAGTTGATTTGCTACCTACGCTCTCTAGGCTGTAGTCAGGAAGAAAAAATACTCGAAGGGAAATATACTTTTTAAAGGATTTCAGTCTAAATTTGCACATATTATTTTGGTTCACATCCAAGTAGAATTTAATCACATGGAAGTGCCTATTAGCAAGGGAGTCCAGAAAAAACTAAAGATTGAATGGATTGCTATTTGTCCGGTAAAATATCGTGTTTGCATTTTCAAAGGAGAAAAAGTATGTATGAAAGTCACACAATTCATATTATTTGCCACAATTACTAAAATGTAAAAATAATATTTGTTGCAAAACCCAGCTTCATCTGCCACGTACGTATCATCTGTCCTATACATTATTAAGTTCAGCTTTAAGAATTCAGAAAACTCTGATTCTGTTTATTATAAGTCAGTTACTCTTAATAACCTGTGATTCTTAATGAATTTCCATGTGGTATCACAAAGTGCATTGAAGACACCCATTCCCTGCCGCTTACCTGTTGGTTTGTCATGGCCAGTGGTTGCCTTTCTCTACTTACAGCCAAAGCTCCAATCCACTTGGCCCTTCTTTGTCCTGCTGTTCACCAGGAAGGGGAAAGTCTCCCCTCGCTTGGTTGTTCAGACCCATTAGTTATAATAGCTTTTCGCTTGTTTTCCTTTCTACTCCCTCCCTCCCTCCTTTCCTTCCTTCCTTCCTTCCTTCCTTTTTTCATATCTTTTTCTTTAATAGATTTTCTCACTGTTAATAGCATTGGAGGTTTAACTTCCTTTTGTTATTTCACTTTATTCTGCTTCGATTTTTTTTATTTTTCATTTTTTGGTGGTGGAGATTGAAACAGTCACAGAAAGCCAAATCATATGTCCCATCACTGAGCTATAGCTCCAGTCTCTTAATCCTACTCACTTTACATTTTAAGTTTCCAGATGGAAACTGAACTGCCCTTCTTAGAAATGAGAAATAACTTCTAAGAGTCAGTTCATGGGCCACATTTTTTTTATTATCAGAGCATTATACTAACATGTAATGGTTGGGTTTAATTTTACAAAATAATACATGCATGGAATTTGATTTACTTCAATTCATTTTGCATCCCCTCTGCTACTGTTCCCATTCCTTCCTATTCCTAGTTTTATCTACTCTACTAAACTTCTTTTCACTGGTTTTCTAATTTATTTTTGATTGGTGCTTAATGCATATGTATAAAGGTAGAATTTACCTTGGTATATTTATATGTACACAGGAATTTTGTTAAATTGATTCTGCATTCCTCCCCATTCTCATTCTTCCTCTCTCTCTCTTTCTTCAATTTCATTGATCTTTCCTACCTGTGTGATATCTGATCCCATCTTTTCCCCTTATTTTGTTCTAGTTTCCACATATGAGAGAGGACATTCAGCCCCTGATTTTTAAGATCAGCTTATTTCATTTAGCATTATGTTTTCCAAGTCTGCTCATTTACTGGAAAATGTCATAATTTTATTCTTTATGGGTCAGTTAAATTCCATTGTGTATATGTGCCACATTTTCTTAAGATATTCATCTGTGGATGGATATCTGGGCTGGTTCTGCAATTTGGCTATTGTGGGTTGAGCTTCTATAAACATTGAGGTGGCTTATAAATACCAAGTAGCTGGATCATGTGGTGATTCTTTCATATTTCTTTCCAAAGTGGCTGTACTGATTTGCAGTTCCACACACCAACAATGTATGAGTGTACCTTTTCCCCACATCCTTGCCAACATTTACTATTATGTGCATTCTTGATAATGGCCATTCTGAATGGAGCAAAATGAAATTTCAGTGTAATTTCAATTTGCATTTCCTGATTGCTAGAGTCATTGAACATTTTTGAATATATTTATTGGACATTTGTGTTTCTTCTTTTGAGAAATATTTGTGTAGTTATCTTGCCCGTCATTGACTGGGTTTTTTAGGTTTTGGTGTGAAGCTTTTTGAGTTATATATACAATCTGAATATTAATCCCCTGTCAGAAGAATACATAATAAAATTTTTGCTGTAGTTTCTGTCTTCATACTCTTAATTATATCCTTTGCTGTGCAGAAGCTTTTTTATTTTGATGAAATTCTACTTATTGGTTCTTCATTTTATTTCTTGAGTTTCAGGGGTCTTATTAAGGAAGACTGTGGCTGTGCCAATAAGATGGAATATTGAACATATGTTTCTTCTATCAATTGAAAGTTTTCTGTTCTAATTAACACGTCTTTGATCCATTTGATTTGATGTTTGATTTGTGCAGGATGAGGGATCAAGTTTCCTTCTTTTGCATATGGAAATCCAGTTTTCCTAGCATCATTTATTAAGAAGGCAGCCTTTTCTTTAACATATATTTGCCACCTTTGCCAAATATCAGATAACTATAAGTATTTGGATTTGTCTCTATTTGTATTCTATTCCATTGGTCTTCATGTGTTTTTTGATGCGAATACCAGAATACCATGTTGCTTTTGCTACTATGGCTCTGTGGTGTAATTTAAGGTTAGGTATTGATGAATTTCCCTGCATCACTCTTCTTGCTCTTGATTGCTTTAGATATTCCGGGTGTCTTATTCTTTCAAAAGACTTTGAAAATTGTTTTTGTCTAATTCTGTGAAGAATGTCATTGGAATTTTGATGGGGATTGCATTGAATCTGCATAATGCTTTTTTGTTAGTATGGCCATCTTGACGATATTAATTCTGCCTATCCAAGCACATGGGAGGTCTTTCCATCATCCACAGTCTTTGGCTGGAGCGGTGGATCAGCAGTTACCGTGCTTGCCTGGCATGCGCAAGGACCCAAGTTTGAATCCCAGCACCACGTCCACAACGAAATGTCAGAGCAACGAAAGCCATCATCTACAATCTTCTATTTCTTTCTGCAGTGTTCTTTAAATTTCATTGCAGAGATCTTTCACCATTGCAGAGAGCCTTCATTTTCCCATGGACCACATTTTGGGTGGCACTGAGTGTGTTAGTATTCGCTACACTTTCTTGCATTTTATCAGCTGTAGCTGTCACTCAGTTGAGTATCTATAAATTATATTACATTATATTTTCATTGTAAAGGCCACCAGTATAAGAGTTTTCTTTCTGAAGTAAAGAAAGAAATTAATCAAGAATATAAAAGAAAAGGATCTTTTGTTTCAAGGATCTTTGAATCTACTTGAAAGTTACTTCTTTTACTCAGTGTTAAGATATCTACTAAGGGTATTTTTGTCTTAATTATAGTGACTAGCATTTGAGAATATCATAAATTTTTTAATATCTGAAATGACTAGGTGTTGTAATAGGAATAATTAAGTTTCTAATAATAACCCTTCATGTTAGGTAAGGAAGAAATAAAAAATATGATATAAAGTGTTTTGTAAATCTATCTAGATATTAATGCACATTGTCCATGTGAAATCTTAAATGGATTCATTTATAGTTTTATTTCTTAAAATTTATATTTTATTCTAATGAAAATTTTAATTTATTTTTAATATTATGAAGAATATTAAAAGTATCTGTAGAGAAAAATAACAGTCAATATTTAAGATGTTTTGATTATAAATCAGATACAGGCTATGTGTTCCATATTTAAAATCTCTTGTTTCTTAAATGCCTAATAGGATAGATCTTTACACATTTAATATATGCCATATAAATTTGGAATGATTTATACATATAAATTAATTTAGTCTTCAAATCAAGAGATAAAGAGAAGAAATAACTGCTTCTATCAACCCCATTTTGTAAATGAAAAATATTGGATCACACGGAGGTTAAGCAACTTCTTTGCAGATAAAACTGGTACATGTCAGATTTGGGATATGAACCCAAACAAAATCTCATAAACATGCTGTTTTATTACCCACTCTAAACAAAGAAGGTAACTGAGTCTTAACATTTAAGTTATTTTTCTAGAGTCACACATGAGTCATTAGTGGAGCCAGGACATTAATAAATATCTATTTTTAATTTTATTTTTAAGAGAGAAGGACAGTGAAGGAGAGAGAGAAAGAGACAGAGAAAATCAATTTTTATTGTGTACGTTGGTGCTGGGGTTTGAACTTGCATACTTGCACATGCCAGGCAAGCACCATAACCACCAAGCCACTGCTCCAGCCTCCTACTTTTAATGTTTAAGAGCATAATTGGAAAAGAGAGTCTATGCTGAAAACCCCAGAACTCTTCATGTTTTCTGACAGAGAATTACAGAGATGCATGACCATTGGCTTTCAGACTATTCTTCCTGGAGATGCTAAGCTCTTTGGGGGATGCCATTTCTTTTCTGTTTAGGTCTAAAATACTTTCAGTGGGGTTGGACCAGTGGCTCGGCAATTATGGCGCTTGGCTTGCATGTACAAGGACACAGGTTCAAGCCCTAGCACTATGTGCACAGCAAAGTGTCAGAGCAATGAAGGCCAGATAAAAAACTAAATAAAACTGATTCTCTCTCTCTTTCTTTCACTGTCCTTCTCGCTTAAAAATAAATAAACAAATGAATAAATAATATTATTTCAATGGAAATGTCTGGTGAAGAAACAAATACCTTATCTATTATTTCACAGATTATTCCTTTGATGCTAAATTCTAGACCATTTGGAAACGTACCATACATTCCACCTCAGCTCCTAAAAGACTTTACATTTAGTCACAGCCCTGGAATTAACAGAAACAGCAGAAGCTACAGTCAATATAATTTCTAAAACAACAGCTATTATATGTATAGGAAAAACCTAAATTATACCGCAGTCAATACTTTATATATATAGATAGAGCTCTTTTAAATTTAATTAAATCAAGGTCATTGGTTTTGCTTTTCTCAGCTTGAACAAACTAAATGTTCATTTCAGTAACCCAATATAATTAAAATTTTAATTTTTCATTTAAAATAAAAATGTGTTGTGTGTGTGCGTGTGTGTGTGTGTGTGTGGACTAGAAACTAACATTCTAAGATTATGAAAAGCAGATTATTCTTATGTTATGAAAGAACAGAGATCTCAAAACTGTGATATTCTCCTTAATATCATTTTTCAGTCTCTGTATGGTACAGCTATTCTTTTTTTTTTAAAAAGCTAAAGATGCAGAGCTAGTATTTTTTGAACTTCATGTAAGTGAGCTCATTTCATAAGATTAGTCTTTGGATTCAATAAACCTTTAAACAATTATTTAAATGAAAGCTAAAGTAGGAACTGTACTTTGCCAATATACATTCAACAGTGCAAAACTGATGTATTTGTTCAATAACAGACATGGAATCAGACCCTAGGTATTTATTAATAATTTAATAATCATAACCAAATTATCATCTCTGAAATACAAAGTTTTTAAAATGAATGTTTGCAAAATGCCCCCCCTTTGCTCTTCAAGAATTATGACAATGTAATTGCATTACAAAATAAAATTTCACTTGCAAAGCACTTTTTGTTTATTGAAGAGCAAGTTAGCAGGGAAGAGTGACCATTAAGTAGCTTCCATATTGAGTGTTTTATAAATTCTTCAAACATGTGCTAAGTCTTCTCCAAAATAATGCAGCATGAGTCTACTACAAAGTGGTTCTTTACAACTTCAGATTGAATTTTCTCCAAGGAGTATTCTTGGAATTTAATTCCTTATGTTATGAACATCTAATCAAAATTACACTCATCAGAGAAGGCTGAACCGAACATAATGGTGATACCCAGGCCCAGCATTGTGACTAATAAACTGTGACCCTGCAATGTGCACTTCGCATATTTGGGCTTTATTTCTGCAGAAACAAAATATCTAGTGATACTAGGAAACAATCTAACTCTTTGGTTTCTTGATAATTGCAAATATTGATAGAAGTTAATTAAAGTGAATTAGCTAAAGGATGCAACATAGTAGAGGGATTCCATTCATTTCTTAAATCACAACAGCATAAATGTACACAGTAATGTGTATTTACTGCTCCAACTGCCAAATTTTCCCACCTAGTTGAACTCAATTCAGAAGTAACTTATTTAACAACTGTTGCACCATCGAGTGATTCTGCTTGTGCTATGAGAGATTAAACATCTATGTGGACATAAACATCTCTCTTAAGACACAATTTAGAAAAACAAGAAAGACACTAAAAGAAAAAATGACGACTAACAAAACATGACACATGACTGTCAAATAAAAAGCAGAGACAGCTGCTATGAACAATTAGAAAATAAACATACCAATGTGTTGCAGTCATTTTTCAATGATTAATTACTACTTGAGGCACACAAAACTGTCAAACCAGTATTCTAAGAGGCTTCCAACCAACTGTTCCCAGACTTTATGCTTATTTGTGCAAAATCGATTGATGAGCCAGAAAACAAAACCACAGGTCCTTGATATTAAGCTCAAAATCTTCTGATCTAAAGCTGACACAGAAAGTTTTGTAGGCATGCTTTATGACCTCATTCCAATTACCTCCAAAAGTCCTAATTCCAAATATTACATTGGGCTTAAGGTTGCAATGTTTGAATTTTGTGGGGATGTAAACATTCTGTCCAAGACAATGAGATTCAAGCTGAGGCCTGTAGAACTTAGAATTTGTTTGTGGTATAAACTTCTGATTTAGAGTCTCTAATAGGAGTTAGATACAGTTTGATATGCATGACTCCTGATTTGCTCAAATAAGACAGAGAGATTTAGATATTGTTTCACAGAGCATCCTGAAAGAAATACAGACAGAGTCATTGACATGGCTGTACAATTGTCCTGGCATCTCACTCCTTCTCTAGAGTCTGAAAAACTGAATTAATATTGCCTTAATCTGCTCATGTTTGTGTTGTACAGCAAGTTTATAGAAGATGTTGAAGAAAAAATGACTTTCAAATGTACTTCTTGGAAAGTCAATTCTTAATAACCATGGTGTATTCTTAATAACCAAAATAAAATAATTTTTAGATGGATGGTTTTAGCGTGTGGTTTCTAAATATACATACACACATACACACAGACACAGAGGTTGAATTTGAAATCTATGCCCTATACCTTAATTTGTTTCAATTACAACTAGTTATTTATATACATTTTTCCCTCGTTTATAAAGATTTATGATAGGTCTTTACGTTGACAAAAAGTCCTGGCTAGAAAAAAGTAATTTCTGTTCCTGTTATCAAAGACTGTTTCCTAAACCAGTTTCATTATTTCTTAATAGACTGCTCACCTCAGCACCTCTGTCAAGATTCATTCCCCTTCTTACACCAGTGGAGTTATAAAGAAGTAAAGGGGAAACCATTAGGAACAGCTCCTGTGGTGTTCAGATTTTTCAGTCAGTCACTCAACTGAATAATGCTTTCCCAAGAGATGGAGCATGTCGGCGCAGTGCTCAGCTCCAGAGGCAAATCAGACCTTTAGCCCTCATCACAGTTGAATGAGAGACGCAAGGGGCTGGAACATTTTTTCCTGTTGCTTTGGAGAAATGTCTGGAAGACCAAGAGGTACAACATAAGAAGAAAAGAACTGGTAGTTTTTTTTCCCTAAATTGGCAAAATCATAAGAGAAGATAGTTTAAAACATGTATAGAGAAAAACCAAACACTTAACAGGAAGGAATACAATGATCCTTCAAATACGAGTTACAGATTCAAAGATGAGTTATCATAAAGTTGTAGCAGAAATATCAAAGCCATTAACAATAAATACTGTAATTGTTCCAATTTTCTTTTGGTTGCAAATATTCTGTATCAGTGCTATTCACTTCCAAAATGATAGCACTTTTAAATAGTGTAAAAATTAAGGAGCTTCATACTGCTGGACCTCAGTGAAATTAATCTGGACAATGAGGTGCTGTTCTAAACTCCATCTCCATTCCCCATCTCCACTTCTTTCTGCAGTCTAATTCATTCTTCTTTCAACTGAGTAGTTTCCCACTCCAACTTAGACTTCCCCATCCTCAGCCCATATAACTTCATATCACACATGGTCTTAGTTGTCATGAGGACACTTTTTGCCACTTAATGGCTTGATTCCTAGTTGCTAGAGAAAGAATAGTGTGGCCCTTCCCGGAGAGCTGTTTGCACATAGCTGGATCAACTTCATGTGGAAATGGAATCATGTGGCATAAATTCACATGCTTTGCTGCAATTATGAATGTTTCATTTCAGGCCAGAGAAAAGGATAATAAGTCATTAACATCTTTTTCTATTTGAGAAATCTATTCTTATTCAAGTCAACACTGACCCAAGTAATAAGTACATTTCTTCCATCCTCACCACGAAGCATATAGTAATTATCTACCTTGGACATCTTTTTTTCTTCACTTCTTGACAGTCACCATAGTGACTCTTTTCCAGAAAAGAGCAAAGGACCAATTAAGGAAACATGGCCTTTATTTCCATGCAAGTTATATCAAGTATATGCTTTTGATTAAATTACACAAACTTGCTAGGCTAAAGTTTTTTTTTGTTTTTAATAACATAAGGAAATTGATATTTCTGTCTCATCTCTAACAGTAAGATGATGAAATATCTTGCTCTCAATTGTTTTGAGAAATTTGACATTAAATTTTTATTGAAGCATAGCAAAGAAATAAGTGCCCTTTATTTATTTGATATAAAATAAATAACAAATAAATAAATTTGATATAAAGTAAATAAATATGAAGTACATAAATAAATTTGATATAAATAAAATACCCATTATTTATTTATTTGATATAAAATTTGTATATCACTCTATCATTATTATTGGTTAGGAAAAATAATAAAAGAAAATTTGGAATATTCACAAATATGTGGAAATTAAACAAAACAAAACCATCTTAAATAAATCATGAATTAGGAAAATCAGAAGTAAAATTTTAAAATACTTCGAGGTAAATGAAAATAAAAATACAAAATATCAATACATGGAATACAATAAATGTACTATACAGAGGAAAATTTTTACAACTGTAAATGTCTATATTACCAAAAAAGAAAGATTTCAACTCAATAACCTCACCATATGCCATATGAAAAAAAATGTAAAGCAAATTAATGTGAAAACAATCAGAAGAAAATAGTGAAGACTAGAGACATTACATAAAATAAAGAATAGAAAAAACAATAGAGAAAAATGGCAAAAGTTGGTTCAATAAGAACACAGACTGATCAAGAAAAACAGAAGACATAAATTATTAAACTCAGAAATAAAAATGGAGACATTATTACTTCCCTTATAAACCTGTGGTTTGTAAACCTAAGAACTTAATGTTGACAAATAAGATAATTTCCATGAAATAGACAAATGTCTAGAAATACAAAACATATCAAAACTGACTTAATAAGAAACAGAAATATAAATGGACATCTAAAACTTAAAAATTCTGAAATAAAAAATGTTATTTTTATTCCAATCTTTATGATAGAAAATCCCTGTATTAGAAATCTTAGGCCAATATGGTTTTGCTGAAGAATCCAATATGTCTACAGAAAAATTGTTAATAATGGCACAGAATCTCACCACATAAGTAGTAAAAGAGAGTGCATTGACAAACTCATTTCATTAGGTGTAATCTGATACCACAAAGTACAAAAATGAAAAAAAATACAGAAGAAAATATTTCATAATTTTTTCCCAAAATTCTCAATAAAATGTCAGCATACTGAACTAATAAGATAAGAATTACATATCATTAACAGGATGCAAATTTGTTTCAAGATATAAAATCAATCAATGCAATACAACATAAATAGAATGAAAAAAAACTCTATCTACATTTTACTGTCAGAAAAAGTATCTTAACATATCTAATACCCGCTCACTATTTTAAAAAGTTTACTAAGAATAAAAACAACTTCTTCACCTCATAAAAGGGATCTATGTAAACACACAACTAACCAAAATGCTTAACAATCAAAGAATGAATCTGGAAAAGATCAGGAAGGAGAAAAGGACATCTGCTCATCACTTTGTAGTGAATATTCTAGCCAGCAAAATTAGAAAAAGAAATAAAAGACATCCTGTTTGGAAATTAAAATGTATAATTCTACTTTTAGATCATATTATTCTCTATAAAGAAAATCCTAATTCACAAAAAATCTTCAGAATTAAAGATGAGTTCAACAAGGTTACATGATACAAGATAGAAAAATAAATTCTATTTCTACATACAAAGAACATTCTGAATATGGAATTTTTAAAAAGTTCCATTTACTACAGTATCCAAAATAACAAATATATAGGGGATTAGTTTCACAGATGTGTAAGACATATTCAAGGCATACCACTGCCTTCATTGAAAAGAGTGAAGAAAAGATAAATGAAAAGACACTTCATGTTCATATACTGGAAGAGTTACAAAGTTAAAATGCTCAGATTGATTTACTGATTTATGTACTCCATATTAAAATTCAACTGCCTTTTTCATAGAACTAGGTTAGCAGAACTTAAAACTCATATGGAAAGGAAAGAGACTCAACTGTCAAAGCAATCTTGAAAAGAATAAAAAAGTTGAAGAATTCCCTGCACCCAATGTAATAACATGCTGGAAGCTACCGTAGTCAGTATCACATAGTACTGGCCTAACGGCAGACGTAGCCAACAATGAAGTACAGTTGGAACTCCAGAATATCTTTATATCTAGTGTTAACTGATTTTCCTCAAGGCTGCCCTGACAATTCAATGTTGAACTGATAATCTTTTCAAAAAATGGTGCTGCCAGAAGTGAATATTCACAGACAAAGTGATTATCTTGGATACCTACTTCAGACCAAACGCAAAAAAACCTCACTGCAGTGCTTCAGATACCAAAATATAGGTGATAAAAATGTAATTCTTAGCTGCACAGAGATAATCTTCGTGGGTTTGAATTAGGAAACGCATTCTTAGATATTATAATGAAAGTGCAAGAAATAAAAGAATGTATTAGATGAACTAGACTTCATAAAAATGAAAAACTTTTATACTATAATAAACAAATTTAAAAGAAAAAGACAAATTTATTTGGGATATTTAAAAAAATGTGTAACACAATTAAGAAGATGATTGAATGAAAAAATAGGAAAGGGAGCAGAATATATATCTAAAAATGTAGCTATACTGATGACCAATAAGTATACGAGGAAAATGCTCATTATCATGGTCATTAGGGAAATGTAAATCAGAACCACAGACAGATACTAATTCATATCCATTAGGATGGATATAATTATAAAAGAAAGATAATAAAAAGTGTTAATGAGGGTATGAAAAAATTAAAGCCTTAGTATGCGAAACGACAAATGGAAAAGGTGCAGACTCATCATTAAACTCTTTTGCAGAGACAGTGGCACATGCCTTCAATCCCAGTGGCTCAGGAGAGGAAACTGAGTCAAGAGGATCACAAGTTCAAATGCAGCCTGGGCAACTTAGGGAGACTTTGTCTCAAAATATGTTTTTATTTTTTTAAAGGCTGCGAATGCAACACAGAGGTAGAATGCTCCTGGGTTCCCAGTATTTTAAAAAAAAAGAAAAAAGGAGCGGGGAGAGGGAAGGAGAAGGAGAAGACAACTTTCACACTTCCTCAAAAAGATAAACACAGTCAACCTATCAATTTCACTCCTAGGTAAATACTCAAGAAAACTGAAAATACATGTCCACGCAAAATCTTGGGTATGGATTTTCATAGCAGCATTACTTATGATTGCTAAAATGTAGAAATAACCTTG
The DNA here is from genome assembly GCA_004027875.1 of Aplodontia rufa. Classification (NCBI taxonomy): domain Eukaryota; kingdom Metazoa; phylum Chordata; class Mammalia; order Rodentia; family Aplodontiidae; genus Aplodontia; species Aplodontia rufa. Next base: position 53,683 of record PVKS010012253.1, read on the forward strand.
TACATATTACAAGCTATATTTACAGGTACCATAAGTGATATATGTTATGACACCGATAAAACTTAGAAACATTATGGCAAGAGAGAAATTCTGTACCTGTTGGTAGTTACTTCCTGTCTCCCCACATCCCCGCTCTGGAGGCTATTCATTGACTTTTTGTCTCCCTGTGTGTGTTTATTTTGTCCATGAAATCATACAATATATGGCTGGTGTTTGAGCATCATACTCATTAAACTTATGTCTGACTCACTGCAGTGGTTGAGTAAATGCTTGCTGAACTTTTGAACTGAACAAAAGTGACCCAAACTCTGAGCCGTGGCATGCTTTTTAATAAAGTAAGGATCATTGCAGTAGCTTTCTTTAGAACACATTTAAGTAAACTAGCAGCAAATTCATCACATTTTGCTTGATTTCAGGATATACCCTTCCATCCCAATAAGTTCACGAGAGTGTTCACAGTATGGCTTGTCTTGCCAAAACCATTATTTTGTGAAAACTTTCTTGTTTTCTCCAGTTTCTGGGTTTTTTTTGCTCACCACAGTCTCACCTCACCTCTCTGACTCGCCTTGTAGCTTCTTGCTGGGTCTCATGGAAGGCTTCCACAGTTTTCCTCAGGAAATGTTAGCTTAC
>PVKS010012254.1:0-54276 GCA_004027875.1 Aplodontia rufa
CTAGTTAACCTCCCATCTTCCTTGGGCAGTACCTAAGCCATCTTTGTGGAGAGCACTTAAAAGGTTATAAGAGTTCATTCAATAGTTTCCTGTCCAAATCTCTCTGATTTTAAGTAGCTGATACCTGACATTTACAGAGTTCCTTATTGAATATTTATAAAATGTTCTCTTTTTTTTTAATGTGTGGGGAGAGAACAATAATTACCAATTACTTTTGGAGGTTGCAACAATAACAACAACAGAACGCCCAAATTCCAGGTTAACTATAGCCACGTGTTTATGAACCTGTCCAAAAGTATATTGAAAAATAGGGCAGGCTGGGGGGTGGGGGTAGCTCAGTGCTAGAGTTCTTACCCTCCACACAGGAGGACCGAAGTTTGAGCCCTAGTACTGAAAAGCAAAATCAAAAAACCCAAAACCAAAGTATCTTTAAAGCACACAAAACTAAGTTTTTTTGTTTTTGTTTGTTTATTTGATAGTGCTAGGGATTAAACCCGGAGCCCAATGCTTTTAAATTCATTCAGTTTGTACAATATTAACTGAATCTTATTGAGAAGGTTGAAATTTTACCAGTAGTATTTGCTAAATTGTATCCTGGAACTTGAAAGAACCAAAAATTGTCATCGGCTCTCTTCTAAAAGCTCTTACTGGGGTTTATTTTATTTGGCCGTTTTGGAGTCTGGCTGATCCCCTTTTCCCTTACATTTAAGTAGCTGTGTAACGGGCAGTGTTTTAAGTGCTTTATATGCCTCATTTTTATTGGGTCTTCATAGCAACACTGAAAAGTATAGGTGCTACCCTCAATTTATATATGTTGAAATTTAAGCTTAGAGATGTTAATAACTCTCCTGGTGCTTCACAGCAGTAAAAGGCAAAGTCAGGATTTCAGCTAGGTTATGATGCTGGAGCACTTCCTCCCAGTTGCTACTTTCTGCCACTGCTCTCATTTGTAGTCTTTTTTTCCTGCAACCCTTTTCCTGGATGATGCACTTGTTTACATTTTACACTGCACTTCTTCCATGTTATAGACAAAATTCATAAACTCAGATTCCATTGTATGGCAAATATGGCCAGGCATCATCATTCTTTTGGGGAAAAAAGTGTTGCCTGAATCAATTTGGGGGGAATCCTCTTCCTTTTAGTACTCATAATGGGGTCAGTCTGTAGCTGTTTCGAAGAAAATGTGCATAGTGATGTTTTTGTTGTTCAAGAGATCTGTATTTTAAAAAGATATTTCTGAATCAAATTTGATCATTGAAAAACTATTATGCAGATATTATGGCAAATTAAATTTCAGTGATGCTGTGTTTTCTGATCTTCAAAATCATAATGATCTTTTATTTCAAAGGGACATGTACATTGGCTGTGTCATGATGGATTGACCAACCATTTATTTACCAAGCATTTATTAACTATTTATTGATCACTTTCTGTGGTTTATTTTGCCCTTTCGATAGGTACTTTCTCATGGCTTTACCACATTTTTTTTTCTAGTACAATAGAAAAATTGTACAACTTGATCACTTCATTAGAAGTGAGGAAATAATTTTAACTGATAGTGTGAGCAAAGAATAGTGTTCTGAATTGGTATGGAAACATCCTATTTATAGATGAAGCAGCTGCATCCTTTCTTTACCTGCAGGCATCCATGGTTTTACTGAGATCATTGGGTGAATGATCCTATGGGACAGTGAGAGACAGTTATGACACTGGTACTATTGATCACTCTCCAGTTAAGCTTTTACTCACCTGTAATGAAGGAGAATCCATTCTCTTAATACCTAAGTATGAAATGTGTTGATTTCATTAGTTATACACTTATTTTGTTTTTAGTCTAATGAGATTATTTCTTTGAGAAACTACCTTTGTTTGATGTTACATTAGTATTCTAGTTGTATAAAGGTTTTGAAACGTTATAACAAGGGGCTGGAGCTGTGTACTTCAGTGGTTACAGCGTTTGCCTAGCACGCACGAGACGAGGACTCGAGTTGAAACCCCAGCACCACGTACACAACTCAGTGTCCGAGAAACAAGGGCCAGATTAAAACATAAAAATAAAACTGATTCTCTCTCTTTTCCTCCCCTTTTTTTTTAAAAAGGGTTATAACAAGTATAAACAAATACATGTTCTCATTTTAAAATCTTGTTTTATGGCTTTTGAAATCAAATGGATGGAGATGGAAAGAATTATGCTTAGTGAAGTATCCCAATCTCAGAGACTCAAGGGCCGAATGGTTTCTCTCATCTGTGGAAGCTAGAATACATCGAGAAGCAGTATGTTAGATGGCTAAGCTAATAATAGCCTTAAATTGTATGATTCTTAATGCAACAGGGGGATGATTGCCTAGGATACCTGGGGGCGTAGGGTGGTGGACAGGGTGGGCAGAGGGCTTAGGAAGAATATCTAGGAGACTGGAGGGTGGGAATATGGGGGAATCATCTCGGAAGAGATCTCTGACCTCCACAATATATCCATTTAACTCAGGGGGTCTTCTGAGGGAATCAGCAACATGGGGAACCCAAGCTGAGCATCCATGACATGGCATTAGCCTTGGATAACTAAGTATATATACATTGGTTCTTGAATGTTTGATAATGTTTCCCCCTCAATTGTAACTCTATATTCATCTAATAAAAATAAAAAAATCTTATTATGAAATTTACCTTTTACCAATTGATTCTCCCCTATTTTCTTTCAATAAGTTAACAGTTATTGAAGGAAACTGATAGTACTTTTATATAAAATGTTAACAATAGCCAATATTTAGGAAAGTCAAGTCTGAGCTTCATACTTTGCATATTTTATCTTATTTTTCTCCCAAACCCAATGAATATTGTTTTGCCTCATTTTACAGATGAGGAGAGTTGATGTACTTGCTCTGGATAAAAAAAAAAAAACACTAGCAAAATCTAGACCAACCCTAAACCTCTGTTTCTTATTTTTCATTCTCCCTCATACCACAGGGATGTCCTTGGTGGTGCTGAGACAGTTTTAGGAGGGATAATAAAATGGCTAGGTAGTCAGGACGGAAAAAGGGCCCCCTCTAAGAGCTAGCCCATAGAGAGTGATTGACAGGGCATGCTCAGGGCCTTCAAATGTAAAAAGACCATGAGGCTCACCTTTGTCCCAACTGAGAGATGGGGGTGGTCCCAGGTGGGAACTAGGACGTATTTGCCACCTTTTATTTTACATAGATTTTAACCAATGGTGTTCTTGACCAGTTTCAATGCCTGTTTTGCATAGATTTTAACCAGTGACTTTGTACTACGTTTCGATGCCTACTTTGCATAGGGTTCAACCAGTGAAGTAGATGCATTTCTCAATGCCTGCTTTGCATGAATGTTAATTTTGCTCATACCCCAAATCTATATAACCCCTGGCCTAACCACCATTAGACGGATTCCTGCTTCCAGGTGCCCCTCCGCCTTGCGGAGTCTTTGCTCTTCTTCCTAAAAAAAATCCTACTCCTTTTACTCTGTGGATTTTATTCTTCAAATTAATGAGACAAGGACCCAGAAGATTGGCGCCGAATTCCTGGGATGAATTTCCACCACACCAAGAGCTGCCACACCCAGCTTTTAGCTGGAGAGTTGCTAACACTTTCAGCTGCAGACACCTGCAGCCAGCCCAAATTCCCAATTTTAACTGGGAATGGCTGCAAACACTAGAAGCAGGCTCTTTTGGCTGCTGGAATCTGTAGTTGGTCCAGACTCCATTCGCCAGTGGGAGCAGAGAATCCGGCCTCATCTCAAAAATACCCGCATCAGTGTCAGCACTATGGCTAGAGGTGTGTGTTTCATTCTCTTCCTGTTTGCTCCCAGGAACCTAGGCTAGACTCAGCTGTATATTCTGAATATGATATATAATTTATCTTTTTGTATATGTGGCAAGTATATGGATGGACATCTGCTACTTTGTACTTTAGTGACTTCAAAAGGTAGTAGACTTGATGTAAGTGAATTTGTAATGTGTGCTGTATCCACATCATCCTCGGCATCATCTTCCTCTTTCTTAGTGAAACTTTCTGAGTACAGGGCAGGAAATTATATTAGAGTTTACTTCCCCATATTAGGTTCAAAAGGTAAAAAGCATTGCAACAATTCTATATTTTGTTACATGTTATATTTTCAGGCTCCTGATAATTCCACGTGTTTAAATACTTGGAACTAATTAGACATGAAAATTCTTTCAAGTTTTAAGTTTTGAATACATCTTTTCTTTCTTTCTTTCTTTGTTTCTTTGTTTCTTTCTTTCTTTCTTTTTTTTGGTACTGGGAATTTAACCCAGGTGCAATTTACTGTTGAGCCACATCCCCAACCCTTTTTATTTTTTTTTATTTTGAAGCAGGGCCTTGCTGAGTTGCTGAGGCTGGTCTGCTTTTCACTGACAGTGATTTGTTGACCTTGTATGGTAGAGAAGGAAAAGGGATAGCAACTAACTTAAATGAAGCCATTCTTTTAAACATTCTTTTAAACATATGTGTGTTTGAAAAAATTAGATTTGGTCATAAATGGTTCTTGTAAATTCTAAGCATTTCAATATGTACATATGAATTTGGCTTGGAGAATTGATTATTCACGTGGAATAAAATTAGTCAGTAAAATTGGACTTTGTAATGAATTTCTTCTGTGAAATTGGTTTCAGAAAGCTTGAGATTAGAAGGCATCTCAACTGTATTTGAAGTAGTTTTCTTTAAGAATAGTTAAATGATATTTTCAAAGTTTGTCTCATAAAATTTTTTCTAGTCCCTTTGTAGTTTTCTTTTTCCTGTGAAAGTGTTCTTTGATTGTAATGGCAGTTTAGATAATTGGTTAATCACAGCCATAGTAATTGCTTATCTTTGTATGTGTTAAATTTGACCCCAGGTGTGGTCAGCTTTGATAAATAAGAATCTGATTGTTGCTTTTTTTTAATGTTTAGACTTTTTTTTTGAGAGCTATAGTAATTTTCAAAGTCTTTTAGAGAAGGTGTTATAAAATGCTGGAGAGAAAAATTCTGAGAACATGACATGCAAAAAACTGTAAGCTTTACATTCTGCTAATTCATATGGCATCTCTAACAAAATTTTAAGTGTTTATTAAAAATCTGGTCATCTTTGTTGAAAAAGCTCCTCATGGTAATGGATATAATTGTTATTAGAAAATAATTTCATTCTCCAGAGAAGCATACTCTTAAATCTTCACGCCAGAAATTGAGATTTGTTGCCCTAAATTCCATCCACGTCTCTAATGTGTCTCCCACCTGTCAGAAGAGCACCTAAGGGTTTTGCCAGTGTTTTCCTCATTTAATCCTTATGACAACCCTATGGATTTTATTACCATTTTCCAAATAGATCTGATTCTCAGGTTGTCCACAGTTTAAAAGTATGAGAGTGGCAGAGCTGTAGCCTTTTAAACTCAGCCTGGCTGCAGAGTTGAGCTTCTTACCCACTGTGCTCCTATGCAAAGTATATTAAAACACACATTTCAGAAGCCTCTTTTGTTGTTCCTTATAATGTTCAATTTTTTTTCCTAATCAGATAACCCAGGGATGGAAAGAATTTAGGTAGTAGGCCACAGTCTAGAATCTTCCGTTCCCTGCTACTCTCTTACATCCAACCACCTGTTCAAAATGGGAATCATTTCTGATCACAACTGCCTTTCATATTGGGTTGTGTAATAACTTTTTTTTTTTAATTGTACCATACCATTCCAAAAAAGACAGCTATTAAGTATTTATCTCTATCAAAAAGATCTTAATCCTTGAAGTAAATGGCTGTTATTTATTTATTTTTTGAAAGGGGGGGAAAGAAAGAGAGACTCTGAGAGAGAGAATCAGTTTTATTTAGTTTTTCATGTGGCTTTCATTGCTCCAACACCTTGTTGTTGTTCACATGGTGCTGGGGTTTCAACCTCTGTCCTCACACATGGGAAACAGGCGCCTTAACTACTGAGTTACCAGACCAGCGCTAAGGGCTGTTATTTTATTTATAGAGTGAGAATGGTTTTCCTATTTCAATAATCTTATGTATTATAAATTATGTTACAGATTTATAAAATTGTGACAATTGTGACATAATTTTTTACCTCAGATCCTCAATAATATCCTGTTTGTTCTTCACTTAATAAGATGATCATGGAGATGTTTTGTGTTTTTTAATTATGAGGTATAAACATTTAAGTGTTGAATAGCACTTTGTCTTGATGGAGAATTTGGTGATATTACATGTGGATGCTTGTATGCGGGGGTAAAGTTGGTAGTTTAGGTTGATAGAATAAAGCAAATAAGAAAGGTTGTGAAAGCTTGGTGGAAGTGCATGGGAGCATTTATTTTAAATATAAGTCCTTTTTTTTACATTAGCTATTAAAGAAAATAATTTGGGCTTACATGCAAAAATAAAAGATCTGAGTAAGAAAATGATGTTCACCCTGCTTAAAAATCCATAAATTAAATCAATTCAGTGGAACTAGCATATCAATAAAATTTGATTAATCTATTTAAGTTATTTGATGGGCATGAAAATTAGAATTATCTTTTGCAGCGCGTTGGAAGAGAAATTTGACTTATCGACTCAACACATTTGACTTGAGAGCTTACTATGTACTGGAGGCTGTGTAGGTTTTTAAAGATACCAAGAGGCTATTTTGAGAGGTCAAAGAGGATCTGAAAAACAAGTTGGTCATATTACAACAGCAGATATTTGGATAATTGTGAGGAAATAGCAGAACAAAGATGAGATGCATGAAGTTTGCATGAGCTCTGAACCTTGTCATTTGCTTCTACTATAATTACTATTACCTGGTTTGTTTTAAGGTGTTCAGTAGTTTATAAATGACTTAGGTTATTTTTTTAAAGTGATATGTTATGATTGTACTTTTTATTTGTAAACTGCTGCCACTGAACCTATCCTTAATTTTAGTTTTCTGTAAAGGCGATTCTGGAAAGATTGTGTCATAGATGAAACAGCATCAGGACTAATTGAGGTTTCATAAAGCATGACTTTAGTTTTAAGTTTGCTGGGTAGCTGGGTGTGCTAACACATGCCTGTTATCCCAGTGGCATGGGAGGCTGAGGCAGGAAGACCTCAAGTTCAAAGCCAGCCTCAGCAACGTAGTGAACTTGATGTAGCCTTCTCAAACAAAGAAACAAACAAATAAACAAAAAATTCAGTTGGGGTTGTGACCCAGTGAGAAAGCACCTCTGGCTTCAATCCCTGGTATTCCCTCACCCAAAAAAAAAAAAAAAAAAAAAAAAAAAAAGAAAGGTTTTCTGGGTGGGGTAGATAACTATAACATATATCACTTAGTAGTTTGTTCTTTTTTAAATTTTTTTTTTATTCATTTGACATAGTCTTACATATTGGAGGGAATTGTTGCTATATATTTATGCACAGATGGATATTGACAAAGTAAGTTAAAGGTTGATCCTAGTCCAGGATCTCTTCCCCTTTGACCACTCCCTGCTCCCATGTCTCCTCTGCTTTATCTCCACGTTATAGATAGAAATAAGCATACACATGTATATTAATTTTTGAATTTTCTGATCTTCTCTGCTTGCCTTTGTATAATTGGGCTTCTCGTGGGAGTTGAGTAGTTAGTTCTTTTCCTTTCTTATTAAAGTAGAGAAGAAAAGGCGGAGAGAATATGAATGAATGCAGGAAAAGGATAATGAATTTGAGCATATACAAAAGATGAATATGATGATATCTCTATTTGGGATTTATAAATTCTGTGGTAGCAGATGATATAATAATAATCTTGCTTATTGGAGTTTGTGTGTAGAAGTTTAAAAACTGATAAATATCTTTCCCTTTGAGTATCAGAGGTAATTATATACATGTATGCTTTTATAGAAATCAGGAGATAACAGATGTACAACACCCTGCACAATATTTGGCATATAGATAATTGTTTATAAATAGTTACCTTTCAAATAACTCATGATAAGATGCAGGAAAATGGTTTAAATAATGGGTTGATACAATAGTTTTAAAACCAAATTTTGGTTTGATAGATTACTAAGTTGTTGAGACATGGCATCTCTACAAAAATAATAAATTGTACCACTATCAAAATAGTAAACTGAGTGCCAGAGTAATAAAAATACAGATGTCTAGTGTACTTTGTGACTTGGTACAGTTTGCTATTTTTTGTGTTAGACCAAAGAAAAAGTTCAAAAATATTAGAAGCATGCAAAATGGTACAGAAAACAACAGTGTATGTCTGCTGAAAATCTTTAATATTGGAATATATTCAGCAAACTTAGAAAGATAAACTTCCCAAAATGCCTTCTATGTTTTTTTAGTTTGTTTTTTTATTAGTGCATTATAGTTGTGCATGTTGCTGGGATTTGTTGTCACATATTCATAAATGCACACAATACAGCAATATAATTTGGTCAGTATCCCCCCTGCCCTGCTGCACCCCTCTGCCTCCCTCCTCTTGTCTCCTGATCCTTTACCTCTCTTCTGTGTACTGTATTTTTCCTAAAATACCCAAGTACAGTGACATAATTCTGATACCTATGAAGAACGTTTTTATATACATGAATGTAGTATATACAATGACATACTTACAAATGCTTGGAATGTACCTTGCTTTATCTCAGTTCCAACATTTCCCCTTCTCCTCCCTTCCTATCATCCCTTATTATTCTTCGATTTATTTGACAATAGGATTAAACATTTATGTTTTTGTAAAGGCATGCAGTATAGTTGTTCAAATATCGTATGCGGTATCTTGCAATTGTATCATAAATATTAACATATTGCATTTTTGTTATATGGTTCCAATCCATGAGTTTATCTACCTTTCCCCCAAGCCTGGGTTTAGCTCCAGCCTCTACAAAAGAGGGAAAACATTCGGCCCTTGACTCTTTAGGTTTGCCTTGTATGTTTTTCTTTTTTTCCCATTATTTTTATTTTTTATTAAGGAATTGAATTATTGTACAATCGCCTTCTATGTGTTTGAAGGATTTTTTTCTTTTTTTGGGGAAGGGAAAAGGTCTGGTGTAAGCATATTTAATATGAAATCAGTTGCATAAAGCCAGCTGTGAGTAATCATCTCTGATATTTAACTTCCAGCTGTTTTGATGAACTATTATTGGCTCTCAAGGTATTTGGATATTAATTAAATGATCATTATAAAGTCATCCAGTTTAAAATAGTGATGCATCAAATAGAACATTAAAATGAGCATCTTGGTACATAGTTTTAACGTTTTCTGATATAACTGTTAAGGTCAGTACCTTTTTAACTTAGAGGACAATATGTAGATAATATTGGCAATAACTTTCTATGTATTCTCTGTCTCTTTGTGTTTGTAAATAAATAGAATTAAATGTATACTCAGCCTAAAGGTTTAAATTTTAAAAGAATTTTTATTGACATAATTGTGCATATTTATGAGATATGTCTAAAGGTTTTTGGAGGCAAGTTATTTTAATAATAGAGAGGAACAGTGAGAGAGTAAGAGAGAATCAACTTTTATTTAGTTTTTCATGTGGCTTTCGTTGCTCTGAGACTTCGTTGTGTGCATGGTGCTGGGGTTTGAACTCATGTACTGGTGTATGCCAGGCAAGTGCCATAACTGCTGAGCCACTGCTCCAGCCTGCAAGTTATCATTAATGAAAAATTCATATCATACTGAGAACAGAAGCAGATATTGTTGTTTTACCATGTTGGATGTTGAACATAGGTCATATTACGTGAACATTTATTTTAGTAAATTTAAAAAAACAGGTGATGAAAGAAGTGAAAAGCACAGTAATTGAAGAATGAAATAAGAAATTAGCGGTAGGAATGGGTCACATGTGGATTAGTGTTCTAGAGATGTATGGAAAAGGGCAAAGGCATAATTCAAAACTGGACAGACGCTGAGAGGCTCTGATAATAGGCAGGGTTTTGGCAGGCTGAGGGTTGAGAGGGGCAAGTACTTCTAGGGGAAGTACTTGTATTTGTTTTTCAGATAATAAATATTGACCAGACATGCATTCTTACTTACTTTTGCATTGGGATCTCAGTCTCATTACTTTGTCAATCTCTGGGTCTCTGGATCAGTCACACTAAAGAAATTAGTATAGTTATTGTCTACATAGCTTCTGCAACTGAAGTTCTAGAATTCAACGTTTCTGGATATTTCCTAGAGGTTATAGGGAGTAAAGAGAGGTACAAAGTATGGTTCCATTCTGGGAGTATATGGTCTTTATTTAGGTGTAGTGTCCATATTGTCTTGTTCCCATGGATAATTCATATATACATAAAAATACCAACAACAAAATGGAGCATTGGTAAGTTCTGGATCAGTCAAACTAAAGAAGTTAGTATAGTTATTGTCTACATAGCTTCTGCAACTGAAGTTCTAGAATTCAACGTTTCTGGATATTTCTTAGAGGTTATAGGGAGTAAAGAGAGGTACAAAGTATGGTTCCATTCTGGGAGTATATGGTCTTTATTTAGGTGTAGTGTCCATATTGTCTTGTTCCCATGGATAATTCATATATACATAAAAATACCAACAACAAAATGGAGCATTGGTAAGTTCCTTATGAGTGAATGTCTCATAGATTAGAGGAGGGGACAGTGTGGTAGATTGCATTGAGATGGCTTCTCAGGCTGAGGTGAGATGCCCACCAGGACAGATTGGGCAGAGGATGTGTACAAGGAAGAAGGCAGGAGAGCGGAGAAAGTGTGGAGTCGCCTTACATGCAGGGTGGGGAAGCACTTGAATGCCTGTGTTTCACAGTTGAAATTTGGGATCAGTGGAAATATTTTAGCAGGGAAGGGAAATAGACCCAAACAGTGTGCTGTTGGCCCCATTTTATTTGTTTGTTATACATGATGAAAAAGGAGAAAAGGAGAATATGCTGAAACTGTGGATGCCATTGAAAATAGAATGAAAGGTATAACTCTTGTTATACCTTAACTTAGCAGGATTAAAACAAAACTAATTAAATGTGTGCAGAAGACAGGAAGGCCGGGTGGAGGGGGTGGGAGTTGGCTACAAGTAGCAACAAAGTTGAAGATAACTTCTGGGCAGGTTCCCTTGGAGTAGCTGTGTGACACTTGTGCCTGCAGCAGAAAGGGGGAGATCTAAAAGGTGAGACTAGTACATTTTTTAGTTAGCATTTGAAGCAGCACTTAGGTAGACCAAAGGGGAAGGACTGGCAGGAGGCAGCACTGACAGCCTGCCCCATACGTTTTGTGGTTGTTTTCTTCTTGCTATCACTATCTATTATTTTTAGGCTGTATTTAATCTTGTGTGTGCCACTAGATTGTCATATCTACAAAGACAGTGATGTTTATCTGTTTCATATGCTAGTATATTTCTAGCATCTAGAATAGTGCTTGTCACTATTCTTGGCATGGGGGAAAAGAAAATAAAACTTGGTTTTAAAGAGATCATTGGTGGGGCTGGGGTGGTAGCTCAATGGTTGGTGTGGTGGCTCAGCAGTTGGAGCATTTGCCTGGCATGTGTGAAGACCCAGCTTCAAACTCCCAGCACCACATACAAAACTATCAGAGAAATTAAGGCCAGATGGAAAATAAATAAAATTGATTCTCTCTCACTTTATCCCTCTCTCATTAAAAAAAAAAAAAAAACGAAAAGAAATGAAAAAGAGATCATTGGTTATATCAGAGAAGGGAGTAACTTTAGGGGCAAAGATCAGATATCCCAAAGGTTATGTAATAACTGGAAAGTTTGAGAAATGGCTAAAAGAGATGTACCTCTTATTTCAGAACGTTGGCAGAGGAACAGAACTGTAGCTACAGAAGGTTTAGGGAACATCAAGGGAAGGGTTTCCAAGGTGAGAAACATGCCTTTGTATGATAATGGAAATGACAGAGCACAGTGTAAATCTTTTAAAAATCTGAGTGTGCATGATTATTTCATGTAGAATATTGTATGTTTGAATGATTTCAAGAAAATACATAGAAAAAGATGATAAAGGAGAAAAAGAACTCCTGGATTTTTTCTGTTCTTTTTTAATTTCTAAAAGCTTAATTTTGTGCAGATTACTGATGGTGAAGACATAAACAACATGAATATTTCGAGGGGAGGAGTGAGGAGTTCACTGTCTGTCAGACCTCTTCCCCTCCTGCTACCCCCTTGTATTTCAGGGTTTCACATTGCGTCTTTTGCCCACAAGGTAGTCCTCCTTGGGTAATACCTGTATATTTGGTGGAATTCTTACTGGCATTCTTAAGCTAGGGTTTGTAAATAGTTTATGTGTGGGCCCTTTTAACATATATAATATTTCCTTTCATGGAAAACAAACAAGTAAACAATGCTTTGGCTCCTGCAGAATAAGAAAAATTACAGGTGGTATATTTCTGCTTCTTATGTAGCCAGTATTAAAGGACACATCTGCACAAGCAGTTTAATGTGGTTTTTTTTAATGCTATAACTATTGACAGATTTTAATTTACTAACTTTTTTTAAAAAATGAGGATCAGCTATAATGAAGTGAAATTTAAAATTGTATAGGGCACTTTGTGTGTGCATATGTATACACTGGGTTTGTTATCCTTAAAATTTGTCATGTTGCCAGGTAGTTTCATAGAAACCCTGGTGGCATTTTTAGAACTTATCTTGGGGTTATTACCAGAGTTGCTTAGTGAATTCCACAAGGAAGTTCCTGCTTTATCTAACTGTATGTTGTTTTTGAGCCTGATTGAGCTTCAACAACCAGCTCCTTCACCAAGTGGAGTTCTGGGTAACTATGGAATGTTTTTGAAAGTCAGATTTCCCCAGAAAGGGTAAAGAATTAAAATAGTAATACTCCAAAGAATAAGTGTGCAAGTGCTCTTGAAGCACATACCTTTTGCATGTGCTCAAGAGCCAGAACATTACTGTGAATGACCAGTGTGTAGAGAGGAAACACGTTTGTCAGCCTGCCTTTCCCCTTTTCCTTCTTTCTTCAGTCTGTTGCATACTTGGCAGTTGACTGTACAGGCAGAATGGTTGCAGGGCAGTGGAGAGCCAGGTCCCACACATGTTTAGCACAGGGTGGTTCTGCTAAATTGGGGCTTCTGTCCAGACATGTGCAAATTTATTAGTATATTTTGGCAAAGGCATCACTTTATTATATTATTGTTGAGCTGTAATAATTTTAAATAACTCAGGAAAAATACACTTTGGAAATGACACTATTTTTGGAGGACCTGATGCTCAATGTAGGATCTAATCATGTTTCCTTACATAATGTAGGTACTCAATGTCAAGTGAGAATGAGAGTGTTCAGGTATTTATGACTTTTCATACAATAATGTGCTTGGGGGGTAGCTAGAAGAGAAGAACATATATGATGGGATATAGGAATTTTGATATTGGGTGGCAGCGATGGTGGAGGGGCAAGAAAACATTTGTTAAATTTGGGAATAAGAAAACTTGCCTTCTGGCATCCATGATTCATAATTGAATTTCTGCCATTCATTGTAGCCATTTGGGAGAATCTTTTATCTTAACTGTTTCTTTGAGGGCCAAAAATGTGTTATACTAACCTCTGTATTTCCAACGCAAGACATTAGCCCAGAGCTTTATTTTACACGTAACAAACACTCAATACATTTAACATATCAGTGAGGGATTGGAGCGATGGCTCAGTGGTTATAGCCCTTGCCTGGCATGTGCGAGAATGCAGGTTCAAACCCCAGTACCATGTATGTAGTGAAGTGTCAGAACAATGAAAACCACATGAAAAACTAAATAAAATTGAGTCTCTTTCTTTTTAAAAAATAATTTATTAAAGAGTTGAGTTATTGTACAATCTTAAATTCATATAAAGTAACAATATGATATGTATTTGTTCCTAATTCACAGTTACTCCTAAATCTCCCATACCCTATGGGCTGTTCTCTCTCTCTCTCTCTTTCTTTCCTTCTTTCTTTCTTCACAATTATTCTGTTCATTTAAAAAAAAATTTTATTCAATAAACATGGTCTTACAATTAGGAGGATTCATCATCAAACAATCAAGACCAAAAGTGTAATGACAGAACAAGCCAAGACTGGTGCCAGACCATGGTTTCCCCTCAGTTCCATGTTTCCCCCTATTTAAGCCCCAAGTTAATTGGGCTTCTGGAGGTCAGAGGTTCCCCTCTGATTAGATTCCCCCATACTACCTCCCCCGGTCTCCTTGATATCCTTCCTATTTCCTTCCCCCTTTCTGCCCCCCCTCCCTATGTCCCCCAGGAACCTAGGCAAGGTTCCCATGATCATGTAAAAAATCATACATGTTGAGGTAATTGTTAGGTTAGCAGTCTATCATATTGTTTCTGGTTGTATTCTAGCTTCCACAAATGAGAGAAAGCATTCGGCCCTTGAGTCTCTGAGTTTGAGATACTTCACTTAGCCAAATTTTTTTCCATCTCCATCCATTTGGCTGCAAATGCCATAATATCGTTTTCTCTTTTAGCCGAGTAGTATTCCATTGTATATATGTACCAAAGTTTTTGAATCCACTTGTCCAGTGAGGGGCATCTGGGTTGGTTCCATAATTTAGCTATAGTAAATTGAGCTTCTATAAACACTGATGAAGCTGTATCTCTATGGTAAGCCAATTCTAGCTCTTTTTGGGAAGATGCCCAGGAGTGGGATAGCTGGGTCAAAAGGCGGTTCCAGCCCCAATTTTTTGAGGAGTCTCCACACTGCTTTCCAGAGTGGCTGTGCCAGTTGGCGGTCCCACCACCATGTGACAGTGTTCCTCTCTTCTCACAGCCCCTCCAAGGATCTGTCGTTGTTCGTATTCTTTCATTTTTGCCACTCTGACCGGAGTGAGGTGGAATCTCACTAAAATTTTGATTTGCATTTCTCTTATTGCTAGTGATGTAGGGCATTTTCTCATATGTTTATGGGCTTTTTGGACTTCCTCCGTTGAGAAGTTTCTTTTAAGTTCCATAGCTCATTTATTAATTGGATTATTTGTGATTTTGGTATTTAGATTTTTGAGTTCTTTGTATATTCTGCATATTAGCCCTCTGTCTGAGGTATAGCAGGCAAAAATTTTCTCCCATTCTGTAGGTTCTCTCTTGATGTTCTTGACTAAATCTTTAGCTGTGCAAAAGCTTTTTAGTTTAATTGCATCCCATGCGTTTATTCTTGATTTTACTGCTTGCACCATGGGAGTCCTGTTAAGGAAGGCTGTGCCAAATCCTATGTCATGTGATGTTGATCCTACTTCTTTTTCAAGCAGTTGTATAGTTGCTGGTTTAATATCCAGATCCTTGAGCCATTTTGATTTAATTTTTGTGCACGGTGAAAGGTAAGGATCCAATTTCAGTTGTCTACACATGATTGTCCAATTTGTCCAACACCATTTGTTGAACAGGCTATATCACTCTTCCATACTATGCTTTTGCCCCCTTTATCAAATATCAGATAGTTAAAGGTATGAGGGTTCGTTTCAGAATCCTCTATTCTATTCCATTGGTCTTCCATTCTGTTTTGATACCAATACCATGCTGTTTTTGTTATTACAGCCATGTAGTATAATTTCAGGTCAGGAATTGAGATGCCACCTGCCTCCTCCTTCTTGCTGAGTAATGTTTTGGCTATTCTGGGTCTTCTGTTATTCCATAAAATTTGAGCATTGCTTTTTTTATATTGGTGAAGAATGACATTGGTATCTTGATAGGGATTAGATTAAATCTGTATAGGGCTTTGGGTAAAATGACCATTTTGATAATATTGACTCTACCTAACAAATGAACATGGAATGTTTTTCCATCTACTCAGATCTTCTATAATTTCTTTTTTTAAAGTTACATAATTTTCATTGTATAGGTCCTTGACATCCTTTGTGAGATTTATGCCCAAGTATTTTATTTTTTTGGAGGAATAGTGAAAGGGATGGATTTCCTAATTTCTCCTTCAGATTCCTTGTTGCTGGAGTATAGGAAAGCTAATGATTTATTGGTGTTAATCTTATAACCAGCCACTTTGCTGAAATAGCTTATAAGCTCTAGAAGTCTTCAGGTTGAGCTTATAGGGTCTTCTAGGTAGAGGATCACGCCAAAAAATTGATTCTCTTTCTGTCTCTCACTGTTCCTCTCTCTTTAGAAAATATCTATATTTATGTATGTACGTATCTATCTATCTATATGTATATATCAATCAACCTAGAGTGACTGACGGGAAGGTATAAAATTTGAGCAGATTTTGGATTCCCCCATTCCCAATTCCGGTTAACATTTTGGATTACATTTTGGAAGTTGTCATTTATATCAGGAAAAATAGATCCCCCCCCCCCCCCGGGGGGGTTGGTTGTGCTGGTGTTGGAATCTAGGGCTTTATGTTGGCTGAACAAACATTCCATCATTGATACCTGTAGCCTTAAATTTTATTTAATTAAAGATTATTGCTTTTTCAAATCCCATTGTTTTCTACTTTTAAAAAATGGTGCAGATACTGCTTCCTTCACAGCGGTCTAGTTTTTAGAAACTTTCTTCTAACTTTCTCATGATAAAATCCTATAAAATAAAGTTGCTGTGCTGGCTATGGGTCACTGCCTCCCAGTCAGAGGGCAGTGTCCCAGCTGTTCCCATCTTTCTCTATTAAAAAGTTTGTTTTTAATTGACAATTAAAGGTTGCACATAAGATGTAGGAAAGGATGTTTTGAAATATGTTTAAATTGCTAATATGAGCTAATAAAAAAGCAAAGTATTACCTCACATACTTATTTTCTGTTATGAGAATACTTGACATTTAAAATAATTTTTTTTCCCTCTGAGATACTGGGAGTTGAACTCAGGTCATCACACTTGATAGGCAAGTGCTAAATCACTGAGCTGCATCCCCAGCCTCTACCTCCCGACCCTTTCTTTCTTTTGTACTGGGGCTTGAACCCAGGGGTGCTTAACCACTGAGCCACATCTCCAGCCAGCACTCTCCCCCCTTTCATTTTTAAAATTTTTAATTTTAAGACAAGGTCTCACTAAATTGCTTTGGGCCTTGCTAAGTTGCCAAGGCTAACAATTCTCCTGCCTTAACCTCCTGAGTTGCTGCGATTACAGGTGTGTACCACTGTGCCTGGCCCCAGCTGTTTCTTAAATTTTATTTTTAAATTTTATTAATTGCCCAACGTGACCTCCTCCTTGCATTAGCCTCATATGTAGCTGCCATGCCCTCACAATATTTAATATATAATCTCAGTGATTTCAAGAATACAATACATTGTTACTGTTGTCACTATGTTGTAAAGTAGCTTTCTTGAACTTTCTCCTCCTACCTGGAATGTGGTTTTTGTTGCTCCATCACTTGTTGGTGCATGTGGTGCTGGGATTCGAACCCATGACCTTGCGCATGCCAGGCATGCACCGTTACTGCTGAGCCAGTGCTCCAGCCCCAGTCTGATACGTTTCTATCAGACAAATTCCGTCAGAGAATTGTTGATGCCTTCCTCCCTTACCCTGCAATACCCCTCCCCCTTAGATTTCTTTAAGTACCATTAAAAATTGAATAATAACAATAACGGTAGCCAGTGTTCAAAAAAAGAAAGTGCCTGATGTATTGCAAAGCACTGTTGAGGTACTTTACAGATCTTAACTGAGCTCTGAGGAAACTCAGCCACAAAATTGTTGAAAGGTTGAGTGACTCATTCAAGGACCAGAAGCTAATAAACGGTCAGGTTCAAGACCCAGTAGTTGGCTCATGTGGTCCATATACTCTCAGCACAGAGGCTGGCGAGCAGAGTAGAGAGAGAACAGTTGTCTTGCAGGGCTTGTTCTGATTTCCTACCCTGCCTCAAACTTCTTCCACTTAAAGTTTTGAACATTAAAAATTTCTATAGTGTAAGCAAAAGTCTCAGCATTTTAGGGGAAGATCAAAAACACCTTGAATGCTTTTCTCTGGAGAGTTCTGGTAGAGCGTAAGAGCTGGAAGTATAAAAAATTCTGAAGCCTTGTCTCGCCCACCCTGCGTGAGGGGGGTTGCCTAGATTAGTGTCAGAGACAAAAGTGTCCCAAATTTTTGTATTTCATTGAGTAAGAGCATTAATCTTCCCTGACCACCATTCCAAATGTAGGATATCAACCTAAGGTTGGCAGTTTATCAAGTTTCTTCTATTGAGGTATTGGACCAGGGCTCAGGTGGTGGCCCATTCCAAGAATGCTAGCCTAACACTTGGAAGGGAGGGTCTGGGTTCAGTCCCCAGAACCACAAAAGCAAAAATCAGAATAAACAAAAAAGGATATTGGATAAATCAATGAACTTCTGCCTAGGAGCAACATAATTTCAAATAAGGACATTCTAAGAACAACAACAAAAAGGAAGCTTATGCTCCCCAAATAAAGGAGAGGTCTTTTTTTTTTTTTTTTTAAAGAGAGAGGGACAGTGAGAGAGAGAGAGAGAGAGAGAGAGAGAATATCAATTTTATTTAGTTTTTCATGTGGCCTTCGTTGCTCTGAGACTTTGTTGTGTACATGGTGCTGGGGTTCGAACCCATGGACTCGTGCATGCAAGGCAAGCGCCATGACTGCTGAGCCACCACTCCAGCCCCTAAAGGAGAGGTCTTGAAAGTGAACATTAGCTGAGGGTCTTGCCACATTGTCCTTTTATTTTCTCGCTTTGCAATACATTTGTGAAAAATTTCCTCTGGATCTACATTTGGAACTCCTACCCTCACCTTCTTTGAAATTGGTCTCTTACCAGGTAAAAGTTTTATCGCTTCCTTTTCCTTCTTCCTGTATGGATCCTGTGTTTCTAGGATCCAACCACCCTTTATAACCCTGGCTGTGAAGCAACATACGTTCTAAGTTTTACACAAGACTTTAAGAGGTGTGGAGTTGGGCACCACCTTCCTGCCTCTCCCTCTCATCTGCCTTTCTGTTTTCTCTGGCTTCTCTACAGTGATGACCTCCCAGGATTTGTGTCCTTGTGATTTCTGGAGAATCCTGGTAAGGAGGCCCTTGAGGATTGCAGATGTGGTGGGTGGGATTTCAGAGTGCGACTGTTAGGAATGTGATGAGTCTGTCATATAAATGTACTCACTTGCAGGTTTAAGCTGAACACATATATCCTCTTCAAGAAGGGGAGGAGAACAGTTATTAATTGAATAAGTTAAATATATTAGATTTTAGCTTCAAAGGAGAGTTAAAAAGCATGAATTGAAAGGGAGGAACTTGAGAAACTGCAACTAACCTATTCCTTCTAGTGCAGCCTTCAATTAAAAATATATTTTAATATATAATATAAAATATGCACAATTTATATTTTATATTAAAAATAAAATATTAAATTGAATTTTTATTAAAGTTAAATTTATATATTAAAATTAAAAAATACATATTTTAAAATCATTGATTCATGTCCAGAATTTATTAATGAACTTCTTTTTCTATAACCATCTCCATTTCCCTCTCTCTTCCCCAGAAGTTTATCTTGATAGGATGGGTATGCTATCCTTCTGTTCTGGATGAGTCTGAGAGAAACCAGTTCTGAATGGTACTTAACATATTTTTAGCATCTTGTCTCATTTCTGACCAACAGAGGGGGAAGGTTTTAATTATATATGTGGAATATTTTATTTGCTTCTGCTGTTCTCTTGAGAAATAAAAAGTTTGAGAACAAATAATACTCTTGGTGGTTAACTCCTAGGTGAAACATTCAAGATAGGAAAAACAGATGTCAAATTATTTTTGTCCTTTGTCCTAGAAAAATGGCAGCAATGAAGTTTCTATATTTAAAATGCACTTCTATTCAGAGAATGCTTACTTCTTGCTAAGAGGCGGTGTCCTCAGTGACCTGCTCTGCTTTGCTTTTATTAAGATTGTCTGAATTCTACCACTGTAGGCTTGTTGAGTTCAAATTAAGTACTGTTGACTGAGAGCCTTTGGAATTAAGTTGGTATTAGAAAGTTGAGGATTCCTGAGGGTGATTGGTGTCGACTTCATGGATGGTTGTTGGAGAGATAGGAGTTTAATGGAGTGATATATGGCAGTGTGCTCTGCTTACCGCCAACACAGCATGGTTGCTTTCAGGCTTAACCAGAAACAGACTGTCCTTAGGAAATGAGTTGAATACCAAGCTAAAGGTTTTAACTGAATTGTTAAAGGAGAATTTAGATGGGAGTGTCCAGCTGATTAAAAAAAAATTAAAATAGTACAGGAATCACTTTATTAGAGTGGAATATGTATGTGTAAGAGTGTCTATGCATACACAGCTGATTTACCTTTTTGGTGTTTGTATGTAATTAGATCTTTAAAATTAACTAAAAATATAGTCATTTCATTGCTAATATAATGGTGAGCCAAAAAAAAAACCCAGCACAAATGATTTTCTAATTTATTAATCTATACATGTGAAATTAAAATTTGACTAAATTTGCAGTCTGAAAGATTAAAATAAGATAGTTACTTTAAATTGAAAGTATCCTTTGCTTAGCTTGTTCTTGCTGCCTCAGGGATGTGAATTCTGGGAAGCTGCAGGGCTTGGTGGTGTAGCAGATTGTTCCAAAAGGGAAATACTTATACTGACTCTTGAAAACAGGAATTGAAGACTAATTTGGACTCTTAATATTTTTCTTATTTATTTGTTAATAAGATTAATGAGAGAGAGGGACTGTTAGAGAGAGAGAATCAACTTTAGTTTTTCATGTGGGTTTTGTTGCTCTGACACTTTGTTGTGTATGTGGTACTGGGTGGAGTATGAACCTGTGTTCTTGCGTATGCCAGGCAAGCTCTATAACTGCTGAGCCACCGCTCTGGCCCCTCTTATTTATTCTTAAGATGTGTTTTTGGTTAAATCTAAATTGTTGATTTTTCTAATGAGAAATTGTAATCTTTGTAAATATTACTTGCTTACATGATTTTCCCCAAGAATATGACAGTGAACATAGTGTGTAATAATGTATTCTACATTGCTAAATATAACTGTACCCATTTAGTAATCATAAAAACTGCCTTGTGACTTTTATTGTAAC
This sequence comes from Aplodontia rufa, assembly GCA_004027875.1. Classification (NCBI taxonomy): domain Eukaryota; kingdom Metazoa; phylum Chordata; class Mammalia; order Rodentia; family Aplodontiidae; genus Aplodontia; species Aplodontia rufa. Next base: position 20,896 of record PVKS010012254.1, read on the forward strand.
TGTATCATTTAACTCTTGATGTTTTCTTCAGGAAGCGATAAACTCTTTGAGAATGAGAATTACAAGTGGTATTTCATCTATCCTTTGGAATTCATGCTATGCTATCTCCTTCACTTCCTCCCCCTCGGCATGTGACTGTTCCCAGGGCTCCCTGACACCAGTTCCAAGTAGGAAATGTGTTTTGTGTAACTCAGGAGTTCATTTTGTGATTTTCACATGAAAGAAGTAATTATAGTTACTTCAAATTTAGGAATTGTTCAAAACCTCCATTTAACAAAGATGTAAAGAAGGCTTTTATTAGTGGGAAACATCTGAGGAAATTTTAGACGAGCAGGGAACAGCTTGACTCTACTTTTGCTTCTGGAATTCTTCATCCTTGTGCCTCATAAAGATACAGTGCTTAAGAGCCTCAGGCTGAAGCACATCAGGCCCTTGTCATGGGTGACCAGTCATGCAGTTGCAGATTTCCTTGGACTACATTTTTTGGTGCTGGGGCTTGAACCCAGGGCCTCACAACGTTACCACTACCACTAGCTACCCCAGCCCTTTTCCTGGGCGCTGACATGTAAATTTGAATGAAATTGCAATCCTAGAGGATTGTTTTTATTTTGAGTATGAATTAAAAAACATGGAAACAGTATTTAACCTTTGTACAACTTAGGGTTAAGGTAGCTATTTAAGAACATATTCAGGAATTTTTATTGAAATTCATATACTCTACCATGGATCTTTTCTCCCTTATGTTGTTAGAACATATGTGATGATGTCACTCTCAGGTATGAGTGGCTGGATGGCACAAAACACCTCAGCAGTCTAGTGATCTGACTTTAATTGCTTTAGTGCTTTATAAAGATGAGGGTGGGGCAACTGGTATAGGATAACAGTTTCCTGCTAGTAGCGCTAGAAATCAAAGTCTTAATAGGAGTGTTGATGGATCCCACCCCCACCACCACCCTGCACACTGCTCTTTTTCCTTAGGAGTAAGAGGGAGCATTAGGAGATCATCATAATCTCTGAGATAATCTTTAAAGACCCTATGTTTGTGTTATACTTGCTTTTGAGACAAATTTCTGTTTTGGGTTACTGGAGAGCACTACTGGTCCAGTCTGCCACCTGGTGGCCATTAGCAGAATTGTCTCAGTTGGTATAGGTGGGTGTTTTTCAATGCTCTGGACACCAAGATTAAAAACATGCCGCCCTTCCTTTTCTCATTGTTTTTCTGAAGAGTGCTCACTTTCGGGCTGTGCACACCACCGTCCTGCATTGATGTTACCATTTTCTTTCTTTGCCCCTAGAGCATTCATTCTGTTGCCAGATGCAGAGATCAGAAAGAGATGGAAAAGAAGACAATGTTTGTTCAAGATGCTTGTTCTCTGAGTATATAAAACATAACCTCCAGCAAGAAAGTGACCAAAGCACATGTGCAGGGCCAAGTGTGAGTGCTAAAGGCAGTAACAACTTTAGTGACTCAGGAAGGAAATGGTCACTGCTGAAAGCGCTTTTCAGCAGGGAGAGAGGAGAGAGGAATGAGTGGTAGGGACTTTGTGTTAGGCTGGAACCAAAAATTCTGGCCATTGCATGGAAAGGGTGCAGGGGATCATTGGTGCTTGGGCCTCATTGGGAAGTCGGTGCGGGGAGGCTTGGAAGCAGGCAGCTTAAATGTGATGGGTTTGAACAGCCCTGAGGAACAGTTTGCTCTGTAGGAATAGCTTCCTCTCCCACACAAACAGGGCCAATCTAGGTAAGTTTTGGGCAAAAGTCAACAGTCTCCTTCCTTCATGTCCTTTTAATGTGGCTTGTAAGCCTACTAAAAATACATGTTACACGATATTGTGGAGGACAGGCTTTTTTAGGCATTTTGCGAAATACTGAGAGAAAGGGGTGTTTCGGGAAGATTACCCTGACAATCTACCACTTATCTATGGTAGTGAATTATTTCACTATAACAGGTTTTCCTCAGATATTTCTGTTATCTTCAGATCAAGAAATATATAAGAATGGTGATAAAACAAATTAGGCCTTCAAAGACAGTTTCAATAAATAGTTCCAGTGTGACTTGAAACAAGTGGGAAACCCCTTTTAATTTTAAAACATTTAAAAGATGAAAATGTTAATATTTTAAGCAATTTTTAAAAGTAGAAAGTGTGTGGGTTTAAGTGTAAGCTAATGGAATACATTCAAAAAATTTTTAAAGCCCCCACTTTGGTGCTGGTCATGGAACTTAGGGCCTCCTCTATGCTAAGTCAAAGCTTTACCACTGAGTGACACCCCAGGCCCAAGACTTCATTTTAAGTGTTACAAAACAGTTTTGAGCTATGGAACGTAAATTTATATCAGGAGAATATTTGTAGTTTTTTTCTTTTTCTAGCTTTGCCTGTCTTAAATACTTTTCTAACCAGTATTTCTTGGAGGAAAGCATAAATGGCTGTTCTGAAATTGAAAAATTTCCCTATTTCCCTCTTCCTCATTCTTAAGTATATGAGATCTCAAACCAGTGTCCTTTGGAAAGTATATTAATAACAGATGTGATTAAACTATACATTGGTTACATTTCTCTCTCTTTAAAGAGAGAGAGAGAAAAAAAGAAAGAAAGAAAGAAAATGAATCAATTTTATTTAGTTTTTCATGTTCTCTGAGACTTCGTTGTGTCCATGGTACTGGGGCCTGAACTGGTGTACTTGCACCTGCTAGGCAAGCACCGTAACCGCTGAGCCACAGCTCCAGCCCCACGTATCTCTTTTAATATGATTTAAAAATTTGGATTTAGTGTTGGGCGTATAGTTCACCTGTAGAGTGGTAATTAGCATATGAGAGGCTGAGTTCAATCACCAATACCAAAGTGGAAAAAAAAAGTCTGGATTCTTCATAAAGCAGACAACTGAGGGGCCCTATACGTATTTTATAAATAATTCATTTGACTTTTTTGGGGATAGAGATTTATACTAAAAGAATATATTAATTAATGAGATTTCTGATAATATAACTTTCAGGAATATTTTAGATTTTATATTGCTTGTACTTGCATTTGGATCTCATAGGCAATAAACTCAATTTTTAAGGATCTGTGCGCCAAGTGTGTTACGAAGCTATGTGTAATTCTTCACAGCCTAGCTGTGAAGATCGTATTCACCTTCCTTTTGCAAATGTGATCTCAGTCCCATACCCAGGGTCTCATACTCACAGCAGGGGAGTGATGGGGACCAGAATTTGAACTCTTCTCTGATTCCAAAGCCTGTGTTCTTTCCATTATGTCCTCCTTATTTTGTGTGTTTTAGTGTAGAATTTTTTTTTTTGAGATTTCTTAAATAAAATGTTAAAACCTAATCTTCATGTCAGTAAATACAGAGAATTTGTAGACTATCCACCTTACCTCCCCTTCCCCATTTGGCTATAGACATGAGACAGAGCCTTGGTAATCTAGATTTTATAAAACCCTCTTACTAATAATGTTCAAGACATAGCTGTCTAATTAATTTCTGGTGATCTTTTGCTCAGAACGATAAATCACATTTTTGTCTTTGCAAGTTCCTCTCTCTGATGGATACCTAAGGGAATGCATTGGCATCAGTACAGCTATTTTTGTGGCCACTGTCACTTTGAGATGCTCCTCTGTTTCAGTGCTTATGTTTAAACTGATAGACATTACCACTTAGGTCTTGCCCCCCATTCATCTGCTCTTGTCACAGTCTTGGCCTCAGTTTCCTTCATGATTGAGAGTCTTCAAAGGAATCCACTTGTTTCTAAATGTAGTTTGAATATACAGCTTTGTGTATAAAAACCATTTTACTTTTGTTGGGTGGTGTTTATTTTTTATTGGAGAGCAGAACCCTTTTAAAGGAAAAAAAGATAGATATTTTTTCGTGGTGTAATACAAAATAATTCCCCCCCATTATTTTTTTATTGCTGTGAAGAGTCCTAAGGGCTAGGTAGGATGCTTGGTTTATATGGGGGAAGGCAGGAAGTTGGGGAGAAGGAGGTAGAGGAATAGCTGTCTTCTAGTAGTTCTTTAAAAGTCATACTAAAATATACTATATGTTGTTAGTAAAATCTCAGTGCTGGCAAACAGATGAAATTAGAAGTTTTAAGTGAATTAGAAATTTGCTATGAGGCCTATTATGCTCTGAATGATTGTTTAGGAGAAATTAGAGAAAGAATACCTACCCTCTGACTTCTTTCCTGTTAGAGGTGTAGTGTGTTTATAGGTGCTGAGCAAGAGAATTGACTTTGGGTAGTTTGTGAACAGTCCCTCTCCCAAAGTACTTAGAGGATGCTTTTGGGTTGTCAACTGGGTTTACATTTGCCCCCTCCTCCAAAAAAGGAAGGGTATTCTGTTTTTGTTTTTTTTTTCATGAGACAACTTTATTCCAATTGGCCTGTCCATCTTTTGGTCTACTGGGCTTAGAGTTGTTTTATGACTTTAATCTGCTTTGAAATAGTGTCTATTTTTGAAAAAAAGGATGTCCTTCCTAGGGTAGAAGGAAAGGCCTATTGTTCTAAAAAAAAAATGCTGCTTCCTGGGTAGAGCAACATGTTCCTGTTTATGCTGAAAGGCTAGAGAATTTTTGGGGAAAATAGCTTACATTTTAAAAGGGTCCTTTAAAATAGTAATAGTTATATGAATTCTGTTTGTCTTGGGAAGTACAATTGGGGAGGTAAGAAATTTCTCAGTTTGCATGTCAGAGTTTCTTTGCAAAAATAGAAATTGAAACACTTAGGTGATTTAACTCTGGCATTTTATTTTCTGTAGTCAAGTTTGTTGAAGCATAACTTTGTTTTGTGAATATCTCTCTCATTCTCTCTCTCTCTCTAAGAGAGGTTTTATTTTTTCATCTGGTGTTTGTTTTTCCTCTACTTACTGTGTATGTGGTCCTCACACTTATCAGGCAAGTGCTCTATTGCTGAGCTACCTCTTCGGCCCAACATCTCTTTTCTGTGTAGAGAAAAAAATGCGTATAACTCCTGAAGGCTGCACATGTTCTTGTATGCTGAGAGAAACTCTTGCTCTTTGGTACCAGAGTTCAGGTTTGCACCCATGGTTGTGAATTCCAGGAGGTTTTGAGGAGCAGGGCTGTCTCAGCACTTCACCCTTACTTGCTGGCCCTTTTATTTCCCTGCTAGGGAAAGCAATTCCATTCTCACAAGTAGATTATTTTAACAATGGCTGGCCACTAAAGGGCAGTAAAGGTTGGAGATTCCATGTGAAGGAGTAGAAGCAGCCAGTGTTGACTCCATGGACAGGACAACTGCGGGTGAGGGGAGTCCCTGGGCAGGTAGAGCTAGGTTCCTCTAAGGTGACCCCTCCCCGCTCCCCCCACCTCTTTCTTACAGGCCCATACTTTTCCCTTCCTTTTTTGGCTGGCCTAAAATTTCATACACTTAGAGGTTTCTTGGGACTGTGGACGTGTAGATGTTGACTGACAATTCCCTGAAAGGTCCTAGGATCCCCAGTGATCACTCAGCACCTCTGTGTGTCCAGATTCTGTCCAGTTTTTAGATGAAGGCTTAGTGCTGCCGTGTGAGGCTTGGGACTGTGACGTTGCCTGACCTCTGAGAAGGTAGAACTGTTGCAAAAGTGAGTATTTGCCCATTTCAAAATACTGCTCAGTCCATTTTGCATCCAGGAACAGAGGAAAACAATTGTCTTCCTTTTTGCCTTTTAGTGTTGTTTACCTAATCATTGGAAAACCTAATATTTGGCTACTGAGCTCTTTATTGAAGAAGAGTTTAAACACCAATCTCTACTTCCTTGATTTGTGTTCCTTTTGCTCATCTGTAGTTAACTTTCATTCCCAAGGGTCAAGAGCAGAGATTTCCTGAGCCTTTGGCACAGCTTCTCTGCTTTCCCCTACACCCAAACCTGTAATGGTCATATTCATAAGGCATGGAGACACTGCTTGTTAGTTGCCTGCATCTGGATCCTGATTTCTTACCTTCCTGCTACTTACAGTTGGGAAACCTCAGATTTAGATAGAATCAATCTACGGAGTCGTTTAGCTCAAGCTGGATAATACAGCTGTCTGCTCTCTCAGATTTTAAACTCCTTGGAAGAGAGACCATTTAAACAACTTTACTTTGGGGTCGCTTTAAGAATAATAGCAGAGGGACTGGAGCGGTTACAGAGCCTGCCTAGCATGTGTGAGTACGCGAGTTCAAACCCCGGCACCACATGCACAAAGAAATGTGTGAGCAACGAAAGCCACATGAAAACTAAATAAAATTGATTCTCTCTCTTATTTAAAATACTCATAGAAGGGTTATACACAGAAATTTCTGGTTGTGTGTTGCTTGAGTGACGGAAGTTTAAAAGTACCCTGCCTCCATGATTACATGTGGTGCAGATGTTTTGCTTATGCAGCTTTGTACATAGACAGAAACACTGCTTTTGAGAAGAGTCATGCATTAATCTTATAATGTAGTCTGTCTTCTCCTTCCTTACCCTCTCATTTATGATACAGGCTCAGGAACCACTGCTGGCTCATTCACTTAAGTCAGTACATTACACTCCATTGTTCTGTGCATTTTTTTTTTTAAAGAGAGAGGGATAGTGAGAGAGACAGAGAAAGAGCGAAACAACTTTATTTTTAGTTTTTCACATGGCTTTCGTTGCTCAAACACTCAGTTGTGTACGTGGTGCTGGGGTTTGAACCCAGGTCCTCGTGCTTGCCAGGCAAGCGCTGAAACCGCTGAGCCACCGCTCCAGCCCCTGTTCTGTGCATTTTTTAAAGCTAAACAATCTTATTTAATTCACAAGTTGTAGTTATATATATAATCTGAAGATAAAGAAATATTGGTAACAATTATTAATAGATATATCTGTACATACAAGTTACATATTCATACTCAGAATTGTTAAATTGATCTGCATTATACAGACATGTCTTGTTATGACAACTTTTTCAGAAGGATGACTCTTAAACAACTGTGAATCTTCATAATGTTGACACACAATGGGTTAATAAAGTGCTGTTTGATCAGGAACCAGCTTTTATTTTATTTTATTTTTTGAAAGAGATGGGATAGAGAGGAAGAGAGAGAGAGAATCAATTTTACTTAGTTTTTTGTGTGGCTTTCATTGCTTGGACACTTCATTGTGTACATGGTGCTGGGGTTTGACCTCGCATCCTTATGCATGCCAGGCAAGAGCCGTAATCGTTGAGGCACTGCTCCAGTCCTAGGAACCAGCTTTTAAACTTTGGTTTGATTGGTTTAGAAGTTCACAGGTAGTTCAGCGAGGGAAGACTTACCAGAATTCTTATCAGAATCATAATATAAGCTCTTCAAAAAGGGAGCATTCTGGTTGTATTATTTAAAGACAGCAAGTAACACACAAATTTATAATATTTTAAATAGAATATGAACTCTGATTATGCAGAAGTTCTTAAAAGAATTAAAAAATTCATTAATTGGGATATTTTTATTGACTGCTTAAGTGCAAATATAATATTATGATTGGAGTCTGATTGCTTTTTAAGAAGAGATTTATTAGTTTTAGTAAAGTATACTTTGTTAACTGGATGGTGGAAAAGGATTTGTTTCAGCTTCCTTATTTGTGTTGAAATTGTAGGGCTCGTTTTTATATTTTAAACTTCAAATAGCCTTTAAAAACTTCTTGGAAATATCTGACTACAGATGAGTAAGATGAAAGGTGATCAGTTTCTTTGAAAGTTGACCATTTTTAATTTGTGACATCGATAAATCTTAAATTGGAGTGATTTAAAATTATGAACCAGGTTTTTTCCGTAACACATCAAAACACTACAACTATAATGAAAAATTTTAAGCTGGAAATTTTAGTAACTTCTTTAAAAAAATTTAATTCCTCGTCTAATTATTCTACAAATTGTCATCTGTGCCCTTAAATATAAAAAAAATTAATTGCAAAAAGAGTTTCATTTGTTTTTAGGTGTTTTCCTAAGGCTACAAAATTTTTTCCTAATTAAAAGGATTAAATTTAACCAAAGAAGTATGACTTCTACACTTAAAAGTACAAAACATTATTGAAGAAGATTTAAAACGACCTAAATGAATGGAAAGGCACCCAGACCATGGATCAGGAGATGTGGCAGTGAGAAATGGCAACAGTACCTGAACTGATCCTCTGGTTACATGCAATACTTATTGAAATTCTGGATGGCTCTTTTGTAGATATTGACAAAAATTGCTGATCTAAAAATTTAGATCGGAACTGGGACCCAAAAAGAGCCCGAACTGTCTTGAAAAAGTAGAGGTTGGAACACATACACTTCCTCATTTCAGAGCTTCACCAAAGGGCTATATATATAAACAAGGCAGTGAGGTACTGGTATAGGGCGGGCACATAGACCAACAGAGTAAAATTGAGAATCCAGAAACAGATTCTTACATTTATGGTCAATTGACTTTTTTCCAAGCGTGTCAGTACAATTTAGTGGGAGAAAGAACAGCCTTTTCAACAAGCGGTTCCGTGACAACTGGACCCATATATATGCAAAAGAATAAAGTCAGACCGCTTTTGCACAATACACAGAAACAACTCAAAATGGTTCATAGACCCATTACATAAGAGCTAAAACTACAGAACTCGTAGAAAAAATACAGTTGTAAATCTTTGTAGCCCTGGATTAAGTTTCTAAAATATGACTGCAGGCACATGCAAAAAGGGCAAGATGCATAAATTGAACTTCATAAAAGTGAAAACTTTGTGCTTCAGTGGATACCATCAAGTAAGTGAAAAGATAGTTCATGGAATAGGAAAAAATATAAGTTATGTATCTGATGAAGACCTATCTAGAATATATAAAGAACTCTTAAAATTTGGTGACAGAAATAATTAAAACATGAATAAAGAATTCATGAAGAAGGTATATAAATGACCAAAAGTTCATGCAAAGATGCTTAATATCTCTAGTCGTTAGGGGAATGCAAATCAATACCACAGTGAGATACCACTTCCTGTAGGATGGCAAATAAAAAAAAAGATAATAACAAGAGTTGACAAGGATGTAGAGAAATTGGATCCTCATACACAGGTGATGGGATTATAAAATAGTGCATCTAATTTAGGAAAGTAGTCTGTTAGATCTTGAAGAAGAGTTATCATGTAAGCCAGGAATTCCATTTGTAGTTATGCATTCATTAGAATTGAAAATAGTGTTGAAACAAAAACTTTCATACAAGAATTCATAGCAGTATTATTTGTAATGGTCAAAAAAGTGGGGAAAAACCCAAGTGTCCATTAATTGATAAATGGGCAAACAAAATGTAGTACATATATAGTATTGGAATATTATTTGGCCGTGTAAAGGAAAGTACTTGATACATGTTACAATATGCACAAATCTTGAAACATCTAAGTGAAAGAAGCTAGTATCCAAGCATCTTATATTTCATTGTAAGATTCCATTTATATGAAATGCCCAAAGTTGGCAAATCCATAGCAACAAAGTAGATTGGTAGTAGCCAGGAGCTTGGTGGCGATGGTGAATGACTGCTAATGGGTATGGACTTGTATTTTTTTTTTTTTTTAAATTAGAGAGGGACAGTGAGAGAGGGAGAGAGAAAGAGGGAGAGACAGAGATGGGGGCGGGCGGAGAGAAAGAGAAAGAGAAAGAGAAAGAGAGAAGCAATTTTAGTTAGTTTTTCATGTGGCCCTCGTTGCTCCGAGACTTTGGTTGTATACGTGGTGCTGGAGTTTGAGCTCGCATACTCGCGCATGCCAGGCAAGCGCCTTAATTGCTGAGTCACTTCTCCAGCCCTGGACTAGTATTTTGTTGTGGTAAAAATATTCTGAAATTAGTAATGATGATTGACTAAACATATTCACTTTAAAAGGGTAAATTTTATGCTGTGTAAACTATCATTCAATGAAACTGTTACTTTAAAAAGTGGAGTTTTATTTTACAAATATCTTAAGTAACTTTCAGATTGTGACTGAATTTTACATGGGGAATGAATATCTCTTCATTATTCTTATCACGAACTGTGTGTAACCCTGCATATTCACTGGAGTCTTAAAATTCTGATTCCTTGCATGCTTTTTATATATGACTGTAAATGGGACTTTGCATTTGTGCCTGTTCTGAATTTTCATGAATAACTTTGAATTCTTAATCCTATTTATTACAGTGTGCTCTAGGGAAACAAAGTGTAATTCCTTTTTTATTTTTTATTTTATTCTAAAATTTATTTTATTTTTGTGCTACTGGGAATTGAACCCAGGGCCTCACTGAACTACCTTCCTAGGGTTTTTCAAATTTATTTTGAGACAAGGTCTCACTAAATTGTCCTGACTGACCTTGAACTTGCAATATATTTGCTATTTTGATAGCATTTTGGCATTAACATAGGTGCTAAAAAAACATGAACACTTTATTTTAGTTAATTTTTTTATATTTTAATAGGTTTTGTGATTATAACAAAGGCAGTTCTAACAAATGACATTTGTATGTCAGCTTTTTCTCGATGTTTACTTTTTTAAACATTTTATTGAAGTAGTATTGTTATACAATCATAAATGAAAATAAGTATTTAAAAAACTACTAATAGTTCAGTTTGTAACTTGTTCTAGAAATGTTTTTCCCTGACAAGTTTAATAATTTCTGTTCTTTTCTTTGAAACAGGATCTGGAAATAGTATATTCCTATTTACATGGTATGGAAGCCTTATCAAACTTGAGAGAACATCAACTTAGGTATGCCATTTTAATATTAATAATAGTAGAATGTTAGAATTTTCTTTGTTCATTTATTATCATTAAGAAGTAGGTTTATAGAAAAATTATTTATGAAACTTGTGCTTTAGGTGCCAAATTTGACTTTAGAAGTTTAGAAATTCAAGTTCAGTTGAATTTATGTAATATTTTGGCATTTCTGACATAATGATATTCTTCCACTCCTACCCCAGTTTTCGTCCTCCCTTCGCTAAAAGTAATAAACACAACTTGGTGAACGTGCCAGGAATGGCAAATAAAAATATGTGACATAGCATATTCATTAGAGACCAGGTTTTTAATTATTCAAAGAATTCATTATTTTCTAAGTGTGTTCTAGTTCTTTGTATATACTAGCATGCTTCTTTCATTAAGTAGTTTGTCTGTTTCTAAGCAACACAGTTTATACCATACTTGCATCTATGTTGTCTGTTTATATAAAAATCTTATCACTTGTGTTATACAGGGATACAGCAGTTTTATTTTGAGTTATCCAAGCTTCATGATAAAGAAATGATTTTGCCTTGACCGTGATAGACAATAAAGGACTCTGGGAAGAGGGATTACACATAAATGACAGCTAGGCATAAGGTCATATCTCTTCCAACTCTGGCTAGTTGTGATGCCAGCCATTTTTAATCATGAAAGAAGTACTTTTCCTATCTATTTCTCTTTTACTCTTTAAACACTAATTAATTTGTGAGCATGCCAATTTCTTATTTGGTTGTTAATTGAAAAAAGTATCAAGAGAATTCAGTGCTTCTAAAATTAAGTTTTTTAATGAAAATCACTTAAAGTAGATTGCAGATTAAGTGTTTAAAAACTCAAAGTTTTATTTGAAAGGGCAAAACCAGTGGGATTTTAGAAGATGGCTCAAATTAAAGCAAGAGTAATTTTTAAAGTATGTAACTTTCATTTGATATTTTGTAATGACAACTTTTCTAATAAAAAAAATTGCAGTACTAATTGTTGATTTAATTGAATGCAGTTAATCTTCAAATACAACTGCAGTAATATAGAAATACAAATACATTGTGCATATAAAAGCACACAAATAATATTTAGATATATTGATTATATGTTCATACTATGTATGATTATAAAATTATTTAAATAATGTGGCAATTCCATGCAAAAGGTAAAAGATATTTAACAGTTATGGAAGTTGTCAAGATTACAAAAGTAGAAATAATTATATAGTGCAGTTCCATGTACCTATCTTCCAGCTTTGGAATTAGCAACTTTCTGCCATTTCAAAGGTAATTTTTGGTTAGAAGTAACAGATTAATTCAAGGGTATAGCCTACTCTATTTACACCTTAGAAGGTGTTTTGGAATCTCTACAAATTTGTTTGTTGGCATGAATTTATAGGAAGGCGCGCCTGTCTTGTTCTGTCCCTATTGGAAAACTTACACTTTTTAGAAGAAGATGAGGTTGCCAACTGAATTATAACAGAAGTAGAGGTACAGATAAATCTAATGACTTGGGCAAGCTGTTTTACAGTAACACCATTTCTGGGAAAATAATATGCGTCTCTTTTAGATAAATTAATTTCTTTGAATTTACTTATTTTCATGGCTGGGGATATAGTTTGGTGGTTGAGTACTTGCCTACCATGTGCAGGGCCCTAGGTTTTTTCCCTGGCACTGAAAAATCAAAAAAGTCTTGAGAAGTTTTACTTCTTTTCATAAGTCAAGTTTTATCTGGGATTAATAGAGAATAGTAGTTAAGACTTCCACATAATATAGTTTTCCATTTTTAGAAAATAAAATTCTCTTGATCAAGACTTTATCTTTTATTCAGTGTTGGGCACCATTAATGTTCTACCACAAGGGAGGAAAGAGGCTTCCATTCATTTTAAAGCTTTGACTCCAGGAATTATTGTGGCCTGTATATATCTCAGCACTAAATTGATTCCAAGCAGTTCAAATAGGTTTCACTGTGTTGCTATATGATTACAGGCTATGTGGAACATAAAGGTTTTCAGATCTTCACTTATAATGTTTTTCAACACAGTTTTTAAACTGGTTTTTAAATGTTTACCCCCTTGATCCACATAGACTAGGAGCAGCAAATTTACCAAAGAGAAAAATGCTGTACTTAAAAGCAGATATCAAACACCTGTGAAAAGCAGAGTAGTTACTTGAGGCTATTTAGTGTTGCGTGTTTTCTTTTTTTCCTTTTTTGTGGTGCTGGGTTTAGAACCTAGGGCCTCGTGCATTATAGGCAAGCATTCTACCACTGAGCCCAATTTAGTGTTAGAAAAAAGAGCCTGCTAAAATCAACCAATCAATCAATAAGCATTTTTTCCTTCAGCATTATGAATAATTATTATTTTATAGTCACCATTAAATCATTAAGAAATAAACAAATTACGGTTCTTTTCTATATACTCTTTAGAGATTCAGAAAGATCAATATGCTTTTGCTAAAATAGTTGCTAACATTATTTAAGGGCAAAAACATTTTGGTACTGTTTATTTAGGACATTGGCATTAGGACTTTTTATCATGACTTTCTGATTGAGTTTACTCTGTAAGCAGATATTGATTACGTGCCTACTATATGCTTGATATTGATAGAGGCTGTGGACATACACTGAAGTAGATCAAACCTCCGACATCAGGGGACTTATTTTACTAGTGGGACAGTCAAGACTGCCATAAATGGATCAATATTGTTTTGTTTGGATGTTAGTACATTGGGTGTGATAAGAATGAATTCTGGGCTGCTCTGACTTTGGAATCAAAAGGAGGTAAATTTGACGCAGGATAGTTGTGCAGAGATTTCTGCAGTGTAGAGGTGCCCCAGATGCTCTTTCAAGGGAACAGTCTTTGTACAGGGGAAGGCTGTGCCATGGTACAGAAAGGCGCAGTAAGTGTAATGTAGCCAACATAGTAAATAGAGTAGGATCTGCACTCGAGGATATGGAGTTCAGATTATTTTGTTAAGGTTGGAGAGGATAACAGAGGTGTGAGATGATCTGATTTAATGTTCAGAAAGATCTCTATGGAAGTTATGTTGAGAATGAACAACAGGCATGGAAAAGTAGAGGTTGAAGTCTACAGTTGTAGTCTTGATGAGAAATAATTATGGGATAATGTTGGCTCTTACTAGGTTTTACCAGAGCTGACAATGATTGGTCAATTCTGGGGATGGATGTGCTAACAGAGAGATGGACATGAGGAAAACGTAGCAGACAGGGATGATGACTCCAAGATTGTGGACTGAAATATTTAGGTACTGATTTGGGGAGAGCAGATTTGGACATTTGAAACATGAGGTGGCTGTTAAGTAGTCAGCATTCAAGTGGCTACATCTTGTAGGCATTTAGCTGAGTGGCTGTCTTGATGAGGTTTAGGTGTGGGGCATAGCTTTTGAAGTCATCAGAATAGATTAAATATAAAATCATAAACTGGGTGAGATTACTTGGATGTAGAGCAAAAGAAGACCACGGACAGGACCCTGGATGTGGTAACATTTAGACATTTCTCAGGTAGAGCGGGATGGGGAGAATCCCAGTGAGACTGAAAATATAGCTAGTAAGTTAAATGGAAAACCAAGAGACCCAGGACAGGAAGCCTAGAGATGCTGCTGCTGCAAGAAAAAAGGAGTCATCTACTGCTGTTGAGAAGTGAAATTAATGAAAGGACAGGTAGGATCTAGATAATAGGGAGTGTGCTAATTACTTTAGAGTCTCCTCCTTTGGAGTTTGAGGGACCCAATGATGGGGTGGTGGGGAGAGGGTGAGAAAATGGAGAGAGTGTCTGTAGATATCTTAAAAAGGTGATTTTCTGTAATGAGAAAATCAAAATGTAGGTAATAGCTGGAGGGGGTGGGTAGGTTCAAGAGAAGAGAATCAACCTTCACACAGGGGATGCTAGCATGTTTCTTTGTTATTGGAAGTGACCCAGGAGAGGGAGAGAAATAGATGGTAATGCAGGAGAAGGAGATGAGCTTATAAGAACACAGGGTCTGATGTAGGGGAAGGAATGAGATCCAGGGTGGAAGTAAGGAGAACGGGGCAAGCACAGGAGACAAGGTCAACTCTGTTACTTAATGAGGCCCATCATTTGTTACTCTAATCCTTTCCTATGAAAAACTGAGCTTCTTAAAGAAGTCTGTGTGTTCAGTGATGTGTATACAGGATTTTCTTCTGCTTCCTGAAGTTAAGTGAGGTTCAACTGAAATGTATTGAGGATGAGAACCTCTAAGGCAGTATCCTGGAAAAGCATGGTCCCAGCATATAAGGACTGGTCCCACAGCTGTGAGACTAAATAGGGAGGCAGTCAGATCCAGGATTGCACAGAGAGCAATTTATTGGGGACTACTTCTTCTTCCTTTTTTTCTTTTTAAATTTTATTTCCAGGCCGGAGGTCAGCAGCCTCGGCTTTGTCCCGCTCAGTTACCTTGGTCACCTATTGGGGACTTATGATGGAAGTGTGGCCCCCAGTGATGACAAGAATAGTGGATCTCCACAATTTGTGAAGAAGTTCCTATGTATAAAGTGGTAACAACAAACGTGATTTTTATCAAGCTGGATTGTACCTGGTTTATTGTAAGCCAATTTCAAGGACATCAGGCTAATATCACGGAGTAGTCCTTCTCTGATTTGCATTTTCTGTGCTTTTTGGAAAATTTAATTGGGCTTAAAATAATAAAATACTTCTTGAGGATATTGTTCATGATGTAACTTTGAGTATTTAAACATTATTCATGTTTTCATAATTTCATATTTTCCCCCTTAGGGATGAATCAGCTGAAATAACAAATCCTTAAAGTTCTAACACCTCCATTTAGTCATTGGTCATAAAAATAATTAGTAAATAAAAGCCTACATTTGTCTGGAATTTCATACTCTTAAGTAATATTGATTTTGAGTTGTGAATGATGTTATCACTTTTTAAATTAATAGATTTTTCCTTTTTAACGTTTAGGTTTCCTCTCATACTCTGTTTATATTGGGGAACATTAATTTGTCCACATGCCATTAACAAAATATAAAATACATTGTCCTTTTCCCCATTAAGTAAAAATGGTGACATTGATGTCTTATTAGGTGTTTTGTTTTCTAGCATATCTTTATCAGATTTTATTTACTTTTATTAATCCATGTGCCACTAATATTCATTTTGAATCTAATAAATGATTGTGATGAGCCTTATAAAATAAGATTAACTTTCAACATTGCATAGTTTTTAAAGACAGATGTTGAATTCATGTTTTCCTCTCTCTTACAGGTTAATGTGTGAAACTGTGAGATATGAAAGACACGAAGCAAATGAAGTTTTATACTAGTAGGTGTTTCTTTTCTGTTTGTACAATGTATCATGCAGTGATGAAATTTCCTTAAAGTACTAAAGGAGTATTAGTAACAGCTGGCTAGGTTAACATTACCTTATTTTTGTATTAACTTACCTTTCATAGTTTAGAAGTGTGAGACATTTCAACTGTTTCCTGTTGTAAAATAAAAATTTGCAGTTTTTCCTGATAAGATCACATTTGTATCTTTATTTCTCGTGTGTGGGTTAGATATATTATTTCACTTATTGAACATTTTGACATTTTTATCATGAGATATGAAATAAAGCATGGTCTTTCCACCAAAACAGATATTCCCGCAGCCACAACAGATGAGAAGCAAAGATAGCACAAATGGCATGTTTTAGATTTTACTGCTTTCAGAAACAGAAAATAAGTTGCCTATACCTGTTTGAGTGTAGTTTCTTTTTTAAGCAGTATGTAAGTATCCCTTTCAAGATATGTTAACATGTTTCTTAAAAATGACTACCATTTTAAGTAATGTAACAAACATAGTGGATAAATAGTGGCATGTTAGGGATATATGAACTGTGTTTGCTAGACATAGATAATGTTTGTGAAGACTCTTATTCTGTTGAATTTTCTTCCTGATTTTCAAAAAACTTACTAAATAATTACTCCCTTCCAGCCATATTATAGGGAATTCATATTGCAATAAATAAAATACAGCTTTTGCCCTTAAGGAGTTCTTAATCTGTTGAAGGGGTGGGGGGAGGGTAGAAAAAGAACAAAAGGAAAATAACCAAAACTAAACACTGAAATAGCTGTGAAAATATAGGTATGTACTAAGAGTTGAAGAAGTGCAAGGGAGGGAAATGGGCAGCCTCAGAGAAGTTGTGGCCTTTGAAGCAGGTCCCAGAAGTGTGCCCAGTAGTCTAGAAGGATATTCTTGTCATAAGCAACTGTGTAGACCAGGGACACAGGTAGAAGGAGCCTCACTTGATGTTTGAACACTAGCAAGTTTAGTGCAGCTGGCCTAAACTTGATCAGTCAAGAGAAGAGGCAGGCCACAGTTGTATTTACTTGTGATTGTGTTGGTTAAAAAATGGTCTTAATTCTTAATGATTCCTTAGGCAAGGACAAATGAATATTTTTCTCCATCCTAAATAACTTTTTTAAAGTGGAAAATTATAAAAGCTTACAATATTAGAGTCATTGAGCCCCCAGATACTAATACAACATTTCAACTCGTGGCCAATTTTGTTTCCTTCTTCTCCCCTTTCCCCAATTTTGGAAACAAATCCCAGATAGCGTATCAATTCATCCATAATTATTTGAAATGCTTCTTTAAAAGATATAAACTTAAAATCATAAAGAATAACTTAAATATCTTGAATATTTTCAAATTTGTCTTACAATTTGTTGATACTTTATTTTAATGAAGGTCTAAGTGATATCTGTCCATTGTGCTTGTTGGTATCTTTAAATCTCTCTCTCTTTTGGTATAGGGGATTACTGAACCCAGGGGTACTTCACCGCTGAGTTCTATTCTCAGTCCTTTTTATTTATTTGTTTTTTTTTGAGACAGGGTCTCACCAAATTATGTTTCTGAGGCTGGCCTTGAATTTGCAATCCTTCTGCCTCAGCCTTCCAAACTGATGGGATTATAAGAAAGTGCCACTGTGCCTGGCCTTAAGTCTCTTAATCTGAAGTTTGGTGGCTGGTTTTTAAGCAAACAAATAATGGAAATGCTCCCTCCCCCCGCAATCCTACCCACACCCTCCCAGATAATACCTGTGTCTGCATAAAAATCGGAAGGGTGGGTAAAATCTGTGGATGGGTAGGAGATCAGTGAGGAGTAATGGAGTGGTAAGTGTTTGAATTGACAGAATGACTAAGTGGTGGGAGAGTCAGGTATGGATTTTAAACGATGCAGGTGTGTGGGAACTACGACAGTTCTTAGGTTGTAAGTTATGAAACTGTGACATCCAGAGCTCTGCAGCAGACAATTCTGAATATGCATTTAGAGCTTAAAACAACAGAACACCAAATAAAAAAGAAGAGGAAATAACCAATAGGTTATTGATAATAGGAAAACTAGCAACAGAAGCAAATGCCTTTAATATACTTATTCTTGAATATATCAGGATGTATATAACTTAGAATATTTGTTTTGAGAGCATTAACAGACACCATTGGAATGGGTGTACAATGAAAGGTGTGGAAGTCTCTGATGAATGTTATTGGCATCATTGAAGCAACCTGGTTTTGGCAGTATTGATGACAGTGAGCTGGTGGCAAACATTTCCTATGTCCCACATGTTCTTATGTGTGCTTCGTGTGCATTAATTTACTTAGTCTTCATAGATGTCTCACAAGGGAGCTATTACCATCACCTGGATTTTACACATGGAGGAACTGAGGCATTGGGAAGATAAGGAAATTACCTAAGCTCTGATTTCTGAAGTGGATTCGAGCCCCTAGACTTTGTGATTCTGTGGCCTCAGCTGTTACCCGGTCATCAGCATTTTCTATCCTTTTCCATGCCCTGGCACCCTAAAAAATGATAATGTTTATGTAAGTGCTGGGATAAATGCATGCTCCTTCCTGCCCTCATCCTCTCCAGAGATGGTGGAAATCAAAACCTACCAGTGGCTTTGTATGCAGTTGATGTTTATTATTCATTTTAATAATAAACAGTAAATGTTTATTATTCATTTTAATCAAGGTAGGTTACACTGTCTTTAAACATAGCTTGGCTTTCTTCTTCTTCTTCTTCTTCTTCTTCTTCTTCTTCTTCTTCTTCTTCTTAAGGTCTGTTTACACAGTACACATGAACTGTGCTGATAAATCTTAGATGTTCCTGCGTGGAATACATTTGACTTCGCAGCTAGATTTGATTATAGTGGTTGTTCATATTTGGTCAGTTAGAATTAGATAATTATATTAGTGAGCAATGAAAAGTCTATTGATACTCAGTAAATCCTGATTTTGTAAGACTAGAAATTCACAGAGACCAGCTATAGATTCACATAATGTGATTCCTAGTATTTAGCTCATCTAGTGATGAAAGATAATTGGATTTTCTTCTTCTGTGATTCTTGAGCAGACTTGCTTCTGCTCTTACCAGTTTGTATCAGTATAGTTTTAAAAATTAAAGAACACCTGTATTTGTGGCATATATGTCTGTGATAATTTAATAATAGTACCTTGCTGTGGGGACCTGTTGTTATTACCTTATGAGAAAATGACTTGTTTGTTCTTGTTCTCCATTGAGCTTAGTTTGAAGCACAGAGCGTAGTCAGAATATCAAAGACTTCTGGACTTGAATTTTATGACCAAGAAATGAGTAGTCATTTTCCTTATTATGTTTCAGTGCTGGTGACTTCTAAGTCTATGGTTTTAATAATTTTGTCAGGTAAATATAATACTCTTTTATCTACCTCTGTACTTATTTTTCTTATAAGATGGAAACAATAGTAATAGCTCCTACTGTGCAGAGTTGGGTTGAGGATAAGATGCAACATTATTTAAAAACTGCTTAGAGCAGTGCATGCATCGTAAGTGGACACACATGCTATTTGCTGACCTCATCCTTATTTTGATAGTTTACATTTTGGTGTCCCAGTTTTTTAGCTGCTCTAAACTTTTGTTAGGAGAGAGAATTACAACAGTGAGTCACTAACTTCCATGGTGTTATTGTTTTAGCACCATTCCAACAAGGTGATAAGAATGCCATTATAGATTGTATCAAGATTGGTGGTGCTGGGGGCTATAGCTCTGATAAAATTGCATTTTTTAAAATTTAGAATTGTATATGTTTGCTTTAGAAAGTTAGATAGGAATTAGTTGAAATTTACACAGTGGAAGAATATCAGATAATATTTGCCTTGATTTCATTTATTATTTAATATATGTTAGATGTTTTCCTATTTTGGGAAGATTAAAGTGGATAATATAAGTTCTTAACCCGAGGGACTTCAGAGTTTGTCTTTAAGAATTAAATCTGAACTTAGATACACATGTATTTAAAAACTCTGGATAAATAAGAGTAAAAATTGCAATGTAAATAAACAGAACAAATTCTGAACCTGGCACTATCTCATTATACAGCACGGAAACTGAGTTCTTAAAGGTGTCTCTTTTGCTTTAGTCTTTTCTTAATGGCTGGCCCACCACACTATTTCAGTTGGATATCTAGTTACATTCAAAGTGCTCAAAACCTTTGCATGAGAAATTCAGCCAATGGAAATAATATACACATACACACCCCCGTACTGTGAATATGTGCAGCTCCGCCTCAGTGTCCACTTTCCACTTGTGTGGAAATGTGTGGAAACTGAATGTTTCCGTTTCCAAAGTTTTCATACCCCTTTCTTTGTTTCCTTCTTTCTTTCTTTCAAAGAGAGAGGAATAGTATGTTGGGGGGTCAATTTTATTGAGTTTTTCATCTGGTTTTTGTTTCTCTGACACTTAATTGTGTACATGGTGCTGGGGTTTGAACCTGGGTCCTTGCGCATGCCAGGCAAGCAAAGTAACCGCTGAGCCACCACTCTAGCCCCCATAGCACTTTCTTAAGGGGTTTATCTCTCTCTGTTCCAGGAGAGAAAATTATTCCTCCATAAAAGAGCTGGATTGAGGCCCATTCAGTCTTGTAAAAGCATTTTCACTTGGATCTGTGAAGGTGCAGCTTGGAGCATCAAGTTTACATTTGCCATGCCTATCACAGACATTTGCACTTAGTCTGTTCATCGTTTCATTTTAAAAAATTATTTCTATAAACTTACAAATGACCACATTAATGAGCCAATAGAATCTTTGGCATTATTAGTGCTTCATTAATTTATATTGTTACTTTGCTGGTTAAGTAAATTATCACCATTTAAAATCAAATGCAATATCCACTGTGTCCCCTATGTTCCTAACAGAAAACTGAAATATCCTTAATATTTTCATCAGTTCTTACTTACATACTTACCCTGTTTGTTGATTTCAAGTTGCTGTAATTGACTTGCTATTGATTGGAGAATAAGGATTTTCGGAAAAACTTAAATGTTAAAATGGTACTTTTCCATTTTTAAGTGTAAAGTAAGTTTTCTTACAATTTAGCACATTTAGAATGTAGGACACAAACTGTCCTCTACTTTAAAAATGTTGTTTTCTTATTTTGGGCATTTATATAATTCATATATATATGAACTTTATGAACAACAGTATTATAAAATATTGCTGTTCTGAAGGTGAAAAATGTAAATAAATACCCAAACTCCTAACTCTTGGTCAGTTCTTTCTGAAATATGATTAATATTTTGGCCTATGTAAAAATGTTGTATGCAACATTCTTTTAGTCACTGATTGCTGATTTTCTGGTTTTGTCCAGTTAGTTATGGGAACTTTGTTAATCTTCATTTTGACTCTTTGTGAGTGTGATAAGATTTCTGCCTGCCCTTCTCCAAGATGCCAGCTGCTTTGTAGTTGTGATTTCATCCCCAGTGGTATAGCATTCTGGTCAAGCTGCTCAGGCTTTCTTTGTAAACAGCCCCCACATGGTGTGTGGTTCTTAATTATACCTCTCTCTGATGGCCCTGTCACCCACCAGCTCTTCCTGCGTGGCCTTCCTAACCACTGGACTTTACACCAGTGTTCACCTCACACGTTCCTCTTCACAAAGTGACTGTGGTCTTTTTGCTCATCTGTGTTTTAATCCTCTTGTTCATATTGCCCCCACGGAGCATCCAGAGGTGCTTCCTGACTCCTCAGCCTTCTGGCTTGTGCCAAGGCCGTGTTGTGCTTGCTCCACTTGGGTGAGAGGAACTCCTTCTTGTTAGAGTGGGAGAAATTCCTACTTACAACCACGTGCCCTCCTCAGTCTGCATTTTGCCAAGATCATCTTGAGAAAGCACTAACTTCTAGTCCCAAATTGCTTGAATTTTGAAGTACATTTACTTCAGCTTCTATCTACCCCATCCCAGAGATGAAGGTGTTGGTGGCTGGCGTTTATTTTTTTGGTAACAGGCACTGAACCCAGGGGTGCTTAACCACCTGCCTCAGCATCCTGAGCTGCTGAGATGTGGCTGGCAGTTTTGAGTTGAAGGCTGTGATAGGCTCAGTATCCTTTACCCACAGCTGTCTCTTACTCCACCTGTAACACCTGTGTTAACAGCTGTCTTCTCTTTCCTCGCCAGACCGCCTGTCTTCATAGCCTTTGGGCCAACTGTCTGGCTGATTGAGCTTTGTTTAGGCTTCCATGTTGTATTAACAGGTGAATAGGTTTTCCACAAGTTACTTTCCTGCCCTCTAATAATATTTTTGACTGATTTATTTACTAGCTTTTTATTCTTCCAGCCTACTTGCCAGTTTGAACTTCATCATTGTGTTTGCTTCTTTATAGCTGCTGTGACCATCACATGCACTTTTTCATGTGGAGGCATCGCCACCTTCTGGTTCTCTAGGATATTGCTAAGGAAGTTAGTTGAACCTGGCTTCGTTTCCTCAGTTATTGGTGAATTTGAAACTCACCTCTTTGACTTTCAGACACTTAAATATGTTATCTAAGTTGGTACTTATTCAGTTTGTTCTTTATTAGGAAAATATCTGAGTGCCAGTCAAGCATTGTGTAGTGTATGTATCGGGGACACTGATGAGTAAAAGGAGTTTAAGAGCTACAGGGGAAAAATGAAGATAAATAATTATAACACTCTGCCAGCTGTTCACGTGAGCATGTACAAAGTGCTCTGGGAAGCTAGGAGAAAAATGACTCACATTACTTGGAAGATGCTCCACCACTTGGAGGTGGTAGTTAACCTGGAACTTGAAGGATGATTAATAAGTTTACCAGATAAAAGGTACCATTATTTAGAAACAGGAACAGCAGGTTTGTTCAAAGGCCTCAAGGTGAAGTTTGCAACATAGGGAATGTCTGGGTTGGGCCGGAAAGTCAAGCTGTAGGTTTGCCCTTTAACAGCTGTTCATAAGAATGGAAAGAGGATGAGGAGAACTAGTATGGTTTTATGCAGGGTAGTTCTTGTAATGATATGCTTTGTTGCATTGAAGTAAAAGTGACTTTGTTAAGAAACTATTGGTATCCCCATTTTAAGTTCTAGGGACTAGAAATTCATAATTGGGCTTCACTAGGATCACATGGGCAGTATGAGAGAACGTGTGCTTTGAAACCTGTGCTCTTTCATGGTTCCACCTTGCCTCCCTCATGTGCCATGCCAAGGGGTTTGGACTTTTGTCTGCTAGAGAACCATGCATTATAAGCACAGGGGTGTTGTGGTCTGATGTACCCCAACATATGATAACAGGTACAGCACAGAGTTCTTGCCTAAAAGGTGATTCAGTATAGTTGGAAGAAGATACCTTAAGAATTGACATCATTAGAGAAAATATATAACAGAATGAAATTAGATGTGATGAATATTTTGAAGTTTGGAAAACAGTGAGTGAGAAATTTTTCTTAAATGAGTAGGGCCTGAGCCAGTCCTTGAGGCGCAATGTGATATAGAGGATCAGGAGTGGCAACATCTGAGCAGATTGGCAGACAAGAAGGTAGCCAGCCAGGAGAAGTGTGTTACGCTGAGGCATAGTAGAATAAGGGAGGAAAGTGTGGGAAAAGATGATGTTTCGAAGTGTCAACTTAGCATTCTTGTTTAGACGTGGTATGATGCGCAATGGGGGCCGTTTAGTTTCAGTTGCTTCAGAGGGCTTTTTTGTGATTATCCTGGAAGGTGAATTGATCATTTTGTGTTGGTATATTTATATTTTATTTTGTTTTTATTTATCAGTTTCTTCCTCCCTTGGGTGAAAACAAAAGCAGTCGTCTCTCAGCATGCATTACTTTGGCCTCTTTAATTTTCAGGCTTTTCTTTTCTACCCATTACCGGTGGTGGTAGATTTAGATTATTTGGAAATGCTCAGTGAGGATTCTTCTAAGATTTTGCCATTTGGACAACCCTTGAAGGAGTTGCTTTGCTAAACATTCTGAAACATAACAACTGTTTGAGAAAAATGAAAATAGC
The DNA here is from genome assembly GCA_004027875.1 of Aplodontia rufa. Classification (NCBI taxonomy): domain Eukaryota; kingdom Metazoa; phylum Chordata; class Mammalia; order Rodentia; family Aplodontiidae; genus Aplodontia; species Aplodontia rufa. The sequence goes on from PVKS010012254.1 coordinate 44,865, forward strand.
ACTGATTAACAAAACACATACAACTAATTGCAAGAATATTACTGTTTTAGGTTTTTTTTTTAGTGCCTTTTATTCCTGTTGCGGCTTGATAATGAGACATTTTCTGAAAGGTTTTCACAGTTGTCAAGGCCTCTGTGTAGCAGTCACCTAGGGTGTATGTTTAAAAGTTACTTTATTAGATCACCCATCTAGTGTTCAGAAGAGGGGGTGAGATAACTAAGAGTCAGGGAACTTGCCCTTTAAGTTAGCATCCCAGGTGATTTGGAACCTCTGGACAGATAGAATCTTAGGTAATAATCCTAAATAATAATAATTATTAATTTTACTGCTATAGCTACTATTACTGTTGTCACTCTTGCTAACCAGTTTTGTTGCCAGTGTATCTGCAAGAGAGATCCCAATTTGATAGTCTTTAAGTATAGAAAGGCGAGCTGCTGCTGCTACAGTACTGAGCACTATTCTTATAAATTCAATTTCATCTTTAAAAAAAAAACCCAAGAGCCATCATTTTGCACATATTAAAGATGCAGTAAAACCCCTCTGGTAACAGCTGCACCGTGGGCAGGGAGTATTTGAAGGGAAGTGGGTTGTACCCCACAGTGAAACACTGCCTGCCTCAGGCATTGTGGCAAGTGAAAAAGAGCAAACATAGTGCTTTCTGATCAAGGCGAGACTAAGTAAAGCATTTGGATGTGGCATCACACAGAAAGGAATTTTCAGATAGAAGCTAAATGTGAATTCTGTAGGGGATGGGTGGGAAGAGAGGACAGGAGAATTTTCCTAGCTTATAGCTATTTCCAGAATATCTTTAAAATTAGATTCACATTTGGTATTCTTATTTTAATTAACTTACTATTATAAAACTTGAATCCTTAAGAGAACACAATAATAAACGATTATTATATATGGTCTGGCATGAAGCAAATCCTCAGTAAATTTAATAAATGTTGATTGAATGATTATTCTCTGCAAATGTTTACCCAAGCAAATATAACTCTTACAAGTTCACTTTGGATTATCTTGGGAAGAGAAATGGCCCATCTGTGTTAGTTTACTTTCCAGGGTGTCCTCAAGGAAGTTTTCAATTTGATACCCTTTGAATTCTATCTGTAACAAAATGACATATAGAATTGAAAAAGAGCAAAGGTTTATTTTGGATCACAGTTTTAGAGGTTTCAGTCTACAATAGTTGCTATGTTGCTTTGGGCTTATGGCAAGGCAGTGCATTATGGTAGGGGAGCACATGGTGGAGGAAGCCATTCACCTCCTGGTGGCCAGGAAGCAAAGGGGGAGAAGGAAAGACTGGAGTCCCATAGTCCTCTTCAATGGCAGGCCACTAGGACCTAACTTCCTGCTACTGAGCCCAACCTCTTAAAGGCTCCATCATCTCCTAATAGCACCACCCTGAGGACCAAATCTTCGGACATTTATCCAAACCACAGCACCATCTATCAGATAAATAAAATTATTCTTTGTTTATTTTTTTTAGAGGGGGAGGAGGGAAGGGAGAGAGGGAAGAATAGAGAGAGAGAAAGAATCAGTTTTATTTAGTTTTTTTTTTATCTGGATTTTGTTGCTCTGACACTTAGTTGTGTGTCTGGTGCTGGGGTTTGAACCCAGGTCCTTACACATGCCAGGCAAGCAGGATACCACTAAGCCACTGCTCCAGCCCAGATAAATAAAATTATAATCAGTGAGTGGTGGTGATTGAGAAGACCATTTTCTTACTTTCATATTCTTGCTTCTTTTTGATAGCTTTTCTGACCTGAAGAATCAGAGTACCCAGTGGGTGTTCAGCATGCCAGAATATTTTCGAAAACAGTATTTCATTTGTTTTGAACAATGATTGCTTGTCACTTCATGTGTGTTTTATGATCAGTGACAGGAAAAGCTCAGTTTATAAACTTTGCACTTACTTTGTACATATACCTCTGCCTTTAGAGTTGACAGATATGAAATAACTGAAAATCTAATTGATATTTGTTATATTCTGCATGTCACAGTCAATTTAGACCTTGGTGTCTTTTATTGTAGTTTTTAATATGGTAATACTTTGAGTTGTCATAGAATAATTATTATTTGCATTAAATGATCATTGTTCATTTAATCCTTGCAGCAGCTCTAGTAATTTGCTCAAGGCCCCATGCTTAGTAAGTGGTGATCTACTTTAATTTCCTGTTTTTCAGATTTGATTTCCCTGCACTAACTTTTTAGTGACAATGGGAACATTGTAAAAACAGATTAAAGTATATTTATAGAATATTTCTTGTTTTCTTTCTGTTTCAATTTTTATTTGGTATCAAAACTTTTTATAATAGGTGTGAGTTTGGATCTTTTTTGGGGGGAGGGGGGCACTGGGGATTGAACCTATGGGTACTCTGCCACTGAGCTACATTCCCAGCCATTTTTACCTTTTATTTTGCCATCCTCTCAGTCTCCTTAGTTGCTGGGATTACAGACATGCACCACTTTGCCCAGCCAGATAATTTTTACTTGGCACAAATTGGAATTTAATAATAATGCTGCTACTTCCTATTAAGAAAGACAAGTATATTTACCCCCAAATGCAGGTTGTAAAGCCTAATGATTAAAAATTTATTCTGAAGCACTTTGCATTTTCATTTGAGATGGCATTTTACTTTTATTGTTCCTCAGTAGAACTAAATTTTGTTTGACACTTTTTGTTTTTCATTCTTCCCTTGCTTGGAGGACTAAATATTTGTGTATTTGGTTAAGAATTAATTTGGGGGGGAATAAGATGATCAAATGCTGATTTTACTCTGGAATCAGATAGCACAGTAAAAATGATTAGGTATAGTGATTGGTTTTATTAATAACTTAATTATTCAGAATTGCAAATAAGATTTAGCGTACTTTAGAAGCTTTTGGAATGAATTCATTTACCAAATAGAAAATAAAAAAAGGACTTATGAGAAATTGCCAAGGACATTTTTGTACCACACCTGTGATTCAGTGGCTAGAGAGAGAACCCAGTGTGCAATTTCCAAGGTGTATCTTAAAAGAAATGGTGTGTGCTCTGTACATCTTTCCTACCTCTCACACTGGCTAGAATGGGGGTGCTATGGTGAGGCTTGGAGCCACCATCTTATAATAGGAGGTGGGAGTCCTGGGTTGAGGATGGCAGAGCCGCGAAATAGAAGAGCTGGCTTCCTGGTTTCATGGAGCCCCTAGATCCATCTTGGACTTCTTGTTATCTGTGTGTAAGAAGTGAGCTTCCTCCTTGGTTAAATCATAGTCTGTTTAGGTTTTTGTTTTCATAGTAGCTAAGCTTGTATCCTAATTAATAAATGTGACACACTTGATTGTATAAAATAAAACAACTTACAAAAGGCAGAAAGCATCACAAAGTCAAAGGGTAATTTTTATAAAGTACTCACTGATAAGAGAAATCTCAGTTAATAAAAAACAGGTTAAACATTATTAACTGATTTAATGGAAAAGAGATTAGAAATGTCTCATGAATGTAAGAAAAAAGATGCTATTATAATAAGAAAAACACATGAAAAATAGTATTGATCCAAGAAACATTTTCCCTAAGCAGCTTGGCAGAAATCCACAAGTTGGAAGTAAAATCCAGTGGTGTAATGCCATGTCGCCTGCCTGCTCCCCCAGGCTTGCCCCCAACACCTGATCAGCAGTTCAGGCTCACTGCTAGGTGTGTCAGTCCTGCCTTTTGTCTGGAGCCCCTACCTTGGGTATCCACGGACTAACCCAACTCCTTTGTTCTAATGTCCTCTTTTCTGGATGGAACTTGAACATGAGCCGAACCAGGCCTGGGATATTTGGGTTATTTTCTGAAGTATTCTTAGCACCTGCAATTAGCCCTTAGCATAAAATTGTTAAGCATTTGTTACACTAATGTAACAAGTGATATCAATAAGGCTGTATGGAAGTGGGCAGGCTTATAATTGCTAACTACCTGTGGAGGACAATTTGCCATTATCAATCAGAATTACAGTGTATGTACTAAAAGTCAAAAGCTGGCTTTTGGGGGCTTTATTTTCCAGTTAGTACTGTATGTTCAAGATTTTTCTTTATAGTTTTGTTTTTACTTAACTGCATGATTAAAAACAACTGACATGACTGTAAGTAGGGGTTTGCTTAAGTAGGAAACAGTAGACTGGAATGCTCTGGAGCTGTAAGAGTGAAGAAAATGATAGAACAGTGTATAGTGTGCACTATCTTTTCTGATTAAAAAAAGATGACAATGAATAAGTATATATGCCCATTATTGTACGTAAAGACATTTGGAAAGAATAACCCAACTATGGTCAGGCATGGTGGCACATGCCTGTAATCCCAGCTACTTAGGAGATCAGGCAGAAGGATCTCTAGTTCAAGGCCAGCCTCAGCAACTAATCAAGACCCTGTCTCAAAATAAAATATAAAAGCAGCAGGTGGGAGGGGAGGTGGAGGTAATGAAGGAAGGGAATGGGGAGCTATTGGAGAACAAAATTGACCAAATTATACTCTCATTGGGCATATGTATGAATATATAACAACAAATCCCACTATTACGTATAATTATGATACGATAATATAAAAATGAAAAAGGGCTGGGGATATAGCTCAGTGGTACAACGTTTCTGGTTTCAATACCCAGTAATCCTCCCCTCACCAAACACAAAAACCAAAATGAAACTAAATATGTATAGAGAAATGTAGAAACAGGGTACACAGGGAAAGGATTAGGATCTGAGTTACACTGATACCTCTTAGTATTTTTTTGTTAACTGAAGCAAGTGCAGGTATTTCCTGTTCAAAAAATTAAACTAAAAAATAAAACTTGAAATGCTGGTTAGTTTGTTCTGTTCTACCATAGAATATGCCAATAACTGTCTTTAACTTATTTCAGGGATCAAAAATAAATTTTAATAAAGATTCCAGCAGTTGAATAATAGTATTTATGTATATGTTTTATGTTGTTGTTCTTTATGATTCTAGAAGTGACATGGGTACTGCACTTTGTGGTATATATATATATGAGTGTGTATATATATATATGAGTGTGTATACATATATATATATGTATGTATGTATTTAAATTTGTTGATGTTGTAGACAATCATCTGACTCTGTTACCTTTTCTTTTCAGTCCTGATGACATTGGGACCTGCTGGTATATCCTTCTCTCTGGTTCTGTGTTCATTAAGGAATCCATGTTTCTTCCAAGAAGCAGGTATTGTATAAATATTCCATAATGATGCATGATGCTTGACATTCTTTTGCAGAATTCTTCTACTAATGCAAAGCAAGGTAGAAATGGTTATATTATGTCATAAACAGTGCTCCAGTCTCTCTAACAAAAGACAGGAAAAGAAAACATGCTGGTGACATGCAAATTTATTACATGACCATGTTAACAGTGTTTTTGGGCACATTTGTTCATTGGGATTTAAATTGCCTTCAAGATAGCTTAGGTAAAGAAGAGTTAACTTTAAAAGTATAGCAGGCAGTCTCATAAACATCTGAAGAGAGGCAAAGAAAGTTCATTAAGACCACATGGGAGTAGAAATGGAAAGCTAGGAACTGTCTTTGACTTTTCTGCTTTTCAGGACCATATGGTCTCTCATTTTTGCATCTGTCTGTGGATTGGCTTCCCACTCTGAAGCTATTAATTTCTCTCTCCTGGTGACTTTGGCTTGTATGAGCTGACTGTTGATTTATGACCTTGTGTCCCTACTGTTTACAACATTTGACTGTAGTGCTTGTGCCCTTTCCTTGGATTCCTTAGGTACAATTTGATTGGCTCATTTTGGGGCAGGTGTACACCTCTTTCCCAGTTATCCATAGTTAGAATGGGCCAGAGACTCACCCATTAGAACATGGCTACTTGTATTCAGGTTAGCTACTGAGTTTCATTAGTTACCTTTATCCTCCTATTCTGTATTTTCCACAAGCAACTATTTTTATATGGATTAAAGGTTTAAAATTTTTTAATTTAAGTTTTTTTATTTTAAATTACCAAATATTTAAATTGCTTAAATTTATTAAAGTATCCTGATCCCCTCTTTCACCTAATTCCTGTATTAAAATATTCAAGTTTATTCTAAATAAGTAATTTCTAATGAATTAGGGTCATGCTAAGAATACATTTTAAAAATTGAAACAATCTTTCTAAAAAGAGTTAGTAAAATAGGGAGAGGCTGTTTTTCATTGTAGCCTGAGATTGGCCTGGGCGTGGCAACAGAAGGGAATGGGATGGGCCTTCTGGGGCCAGAAAGGTAGTGAAAGAGTGCCAGGACACATGGCATCCAATTAAACATCTCTGGTGTAATCCTCATGCCTCTTACCCTTCTGCTTCTCCAAGGTCAGATTGGCAAATGTTATTCTCCTAGGAAAACGGCCCCACGAGGGAGGGAAGCTCTGTTGCCTGTTTGTTAGTCTTACAATAACAATAGTTGTAATGGTGAGAATAGCATTGGTAATAGTAATAGAGTTAGTAATGGTTGTAATAACAATAATAATAGTAATAAAATGATGGTAACAAGACAACAAAAGCTTTTATAGTGCTTCTAATTTGCCTGGTACAATTTATAGTTCTTTGTATATATTAAATCATTTAATTTCAGTATTGTCCTTTGAGATAGGTAAAATTTTTACTTATATCTTATAGGTAAGGAAACTTGGGTGTGGAGGGTTTACATCCCATAGAAGTCTGCCTAGAAAGTCTGGAGTGACCCTGTGAACTAGGTCCTATAATTCTATGAATTCTGCTTCTTAGAGGAATGGAGAATTGAATAGCAATACTCTTCCTGTCCTTCAAATACAGAACCTACTATTTGTCCCTTGCAGGTTCTAAAATTGGAAGGTGTAGGCAAATAATTTTGAAGCACTGGAATATTTTAAATACTATTCATGATTTTAGTGGAAAAATCACTTAAAATCCTCATATCCAAGTTGATCCTTCTCTAATATTCTAGTGGTAATTTTCTCTAGACTTGTTATGTGGTCCACATGCTTAAGATCATACTTTACATATAAGTTAATATGTTGCTTCTGTCATTTAACGAATATGTATATATATGTGCATTCCCTCATAAAAATTCTTTGTAAAGGTTTGCTCTTTATAACCTTTAACACCCATTTAATGATTAGGTATGTATTTGAACTTTACACAGTTAATAATTGTAAAGGTTAAATATTTTTTTCTTTTTTTAATAATAAATAATATTGTAGTGAATGTGATTTGGAATCTATATATCTTAAAGAGAACACCGATTAGTGACTTCATCCTCATCTTGAAGCAGTGTTTGTTGTACAAACAAAATCCATTGACAGAAGCCCTGGAGCAGGGAAGGAGCCTGGGATGGCTTCCTACCAGCCATCATCAGCTAGTCAAGTAACAGCTTGTTCTGACTTCTGGAAGAGGAACTTAATGTTCAGAAAACTGCTGTTCTAGAAGAAGGACTTAAAGTTCAGACCTGTTTCACGAGCACATTGGACTCTATGTTTAATTATTTTAAAAGATGACATAAGTTACTCTGTCTCTGGCTGGATGTCAAATGCTTGCAAGACAGAACTTTAATGGGATGAAGGAATGGTATTTCAGACTGAATAACAAGCTGATTCTATATATAGGTTATTCCTTCATGTTGCACCTGGTGACATTTGCTCTGTCTGAGTTGTTTGTTTTGCTTGGAGATGTTGCCTTAGGAATGATTCTGAGATTGTTTTAGTAAGAAAGAGTCAGCTTACTGGTACTATGCTAAAGGTTAACATTTGTGTCTATGTATATACAAAATATAGAAGTTCAGTTTGGATTAGGTGTTACTATCAGCCCAGTTTTATGAAACAGCTAGTTTACAGATGATTCTCTGTACTTACTGTTTTTATCATATGTAAGCTTGGAAATTGGTAATAAGTAAACTGATCATTGTCTTGACAATGGCAACTCATTTTACCTTTTTTTTTTTTTTTTTTTAAAGAGAGAGGGACAGTGAGAGAGACAGAGAAAGAGAGAAACAACTTTATTTAGTTTTTCACATGGCTCTAGTTGATCCAACACTTAGTTGCGTACGTGGTGCTGGGGTTTGAACCTGGGTCCTCGTGCTTGCCAGGCAGGCACTGAAACCACTGAGCCACTGCTCCAGCCCCAACTCATTTTACCTTGAGTAATTAGTTCACCTTAGTTTTGAAATCTAAGTATCTTCAGCAACATTTTTTATTGTTAATGAAGTCCCCTGAAGTTATTTTGATGTTTGATTTTGTCAGGTAAGAAGGGTGATATATATTGCAGAAAATCTGTCATTTGGCTTCCACGTTTCATTAGCTCTATTGAAGTCCTCAGTTGATATTTAAGTCAACTTTTTATGTTTTTCTGTCTTTTTTTTTTTCATTTTTGTTATTCGTCTAGATAGATTAGGGTTGTTTTGATGTGTATCTTTACTTTGGTTGTTCATCATACATGAGTATTGTTTCCTGATAAGATTTATAGCATTTATAAAGACTGAATTCCTGTGTGACTCTCAGTGACAGCTCTCTTGTATCCTACTTTAAGAAATTATAGTGGTATGTTGTTTTTATGAGTTTTATTTTACATCTTTTAGAAATTTGTCAAGTTTTGAGTCACAGATGTTTGTACAAGTAGCTATAATGTCATGTATTTTATGTTATTGCATATAACATTGTCTTAACATAGAGCTTAACTTGATTTTGGAGTATAATTTGTATTGTTTAAGCAATTTCCACTTTATAGTTATGTTTTTCTTTCTTAAAAGTTGTATTTAAAATAAGTTTGGTCTCTTTGCATCCATAGAAAGATTGTAAATAAAAATAATTTAGAAATATAGTATGTGGGCTTAGAGGGAACATTTGCCATGGATGAGTTCAGAAACAGTGTAAACTGTGTGTGTTTTTCCAAGCCTCTCAGCAAAGCAGGTGTGGGCACTATGAGATGCAGTCTGTGTGCTGCACAGCTTTATGAGCTGTAGTTTATATACATCAGCCTTGTAAGTTGATGATTGACAGAATAGAAAGTGAGGAAGAATATTTCCCCTCTAGTTTTTCTTTTTTCATCTTCCTTCTTTTTCCTTTCCCTTCCCTTCCCTTCCCTCCTGTTCCCTCTTCCTATGCCTCCTTTCTTTCTTTGTTTCACTGGGTATTGAACCTAGGGACACTTCTCCACTGAGTTACATTCCCCAGCCCTTTTTATTTTTTCTTCTGAGACAGGGTATTGCTAAGTTGCCTTGGTTGGCTTTGAACTTGTTGGTAGATCCTCCTACCTCAGCCTCATGTGTCACTGGGATTACAGGTGTGTGCCACTATGCCTGACTTCCCCCTGATTTATTTTAAGGCATTGTTCGAATTAGTAGTAGGGCTGGAAAGCAATAGATGAAAATTCTAAAGTTTCAGGTTTAGAAATATTTTCTAATGTACTTTTTTTTTTTTT